>CM059265.1:18782352-18844852 GCA_030347295.1 Setipinna tenuifilis
GGCGCAGCACCAGCTCCAGGAGACAGCCTGCCGTGTCTCCCGTCCTCTCGGTGAGGTCACCCCCCTCGCTGCCGCCACCGCCGCTTTGTCCCCTGCACCAGGAGGAGGAGTGGAGCGGTGCGGAGGAGGAGGAGCAGGGTGCTGGATGCCCAAGGCCCTCGCGGCCCTGCCGGCTCCGCTGCTGCTGCTGACATAATGATGGCCCACGCTGTGCCAGCAGCGCTGCTCAGCTGGTGCAACCCAGAGACCGGCGCTCTCAAGGTTGCTAGGGTCACTCTTATTTTATTTTTTATTTTGATGACACATCTACTGCATTCACTGTGCCGGATAGACAGTAGCTATACTGCCAAGACTGTATTATATTTCTAGATGTTATAATTCATGCGGTGCAGTTTATACACACTAAATGCTACTAAAATGATTGTAGATGGTGGTGGTGGTGGCAGCAGTGGTATAGAATAATTACGATGTTGATGAAACCTTATGATTGACACTAAGCTGTAATATGTCCTGATAGTTCTACAACAGATTTTTCTAGTGAATGTCAGAACTTACTGCATAATTACAGTGTAACCATGGTTGTAAGCGGAGTGAAACATGCATAAGGTGTTATTATATAGTATCTTATATCTTCCTTGCATTTGGCCATAATTTACATACAATCTGTTGCAAAAGTATTCCCTAAGTACAGATTGATATCATTTTGTTATGTATACCTTAAAGTCAATATGAAGATAATGCAATAAAATACCAATGCATCCTTTGACCCCTTCCCCCAGAGTCTTTTGGAAAAGGCCCTGTCTTTGGAATGAAAGCTCCTATTGGAGATGTGCTATGATTTATAAGGGGATGAAGAGTCCTTTTGGTGCGAATTTCCTGTGGAATGTTCCTGTCTCCACCCTTGTCCTTGGCGTGGCCTGTAGTGGTGAGCGGGGTCACGGGGTTTTGAGGAGATCCCGCCGCAGCTGCCACAGCCCTGCGACTGCGCTGCAGACGACTGGCATGCCTGTAGCCTCACGTCCGCTCCCCTCCCTCCCTCCCTCTCTTTTTCCCTCCCTCTGTCCTCCAGCACTTAAGTCTTTTAGTGTGCTCTCAGGGGCACAGCTGTCCTAAAAACAGCCACTAAGCTTTATAACAGCTTATCTTCCATTGATTTGTTTTAAAGGCAAGGAGGAGCTGTTGAACAGGACGCTGAGAGGTTCGCCTTTTTGTTGTTTTTGTTTTTTTTTTTAGGTATGTGACTGTATGTCAGATAATTAATGAGTAATGTAGTACGTATTTGTTTTTCTAAGCTAATGAGTAATGTTATTGGTATCCCAGGGCATTTTATCAACCATTAAATGACTAAATGTCATGTCTAATGATGTGGTCAGACCTGCCTTACTCTCCCTATAACCGCTGGTGCAGGAGCATGTGGCCTCGTGTCAGTTTTTAGAAGTTGCTCATCCGGCTTGTCTTTGTGTGTAGCCTCTTTCAGATCAATGTGCAGATGAGGTGCAGGGGCTCACACAGGCTCATGACATTGTGTCCTCCTGGACCTGCTGAGGCCTCCCCACCTGGGCTTCCCCTTTAGAGTGTTTGTGCACATGCTCTTGTGTTTAAATAATTGGACAAGAGTGTCTGCTAAAATGCTATATTCTGGACTTAGGCCCCTCAAACAGAGTGTGCCCAGGATTGAAAGGGACTAAAGCAACAGTGCACATTCTGAAGGTCAGAAATATTCCCTGCCATGGTTACATGGCAAACATAGTGCTGTGCTCACAATGGCCTGCTACTGTCGTGCTTTTTTACTGTAATGCTGAACTCATATCAGTCAGGCCGATTTTCTTTGCCTTAAATGATGTGCTGTGGAGTTGTAATGTTGATTTAAAAAAAAAAATCTACCATATGTTTCCATTCTCCCATTGCCCCTAAGTTGGTCTGACAGAACGATCCGCATGAAGGCTGCTTCGTCCTGGACTTGTTCCATCGCTGCTCCTGGGCTGTGCCCATCAGCGGCGGTGTATCGCCCTGGTTCAACATCTGACTCATAAAATCCATGAAAACCTGGCCTCAGCACTTTTCTCTGGGTAATACACTCTGGTTTCCCCTCAGCACCAGTAAAGTGGGCCTTTTTTGAGCTTGGCAAAAGCAGAGAAAGAGAGAGAAAGGGAGAGAGAGAGGGAGGATTGTAATCCCAGAAGGGTTTAGTGTTTCTCCACAATGATAGCTGGGGCAGTGCGCTTGCGACCTAAATATTTGTTGAGCGGTGTGCTTTTTATTCTGCTGTGTCTCTTGGCCTTCAAATAAAAACCCTGCATTCATCGGTCACTCACATCATCCATCAAAGTAGAGGCATTGACAGTGGGACAGTGACGGAACTCAGTATGAAAGCAGTTTATAGTTTGAAGGCTGCTGAGAGGTTTTTGTGTGTGCGTGTGTGTGTGGAGTGTCCCTGAATAAAACTTGTTTTGCTTGCCTCAACAGAGAAATAGAATTGAGAGTGAGAGAGAGTCGTGCAGAGAGCTTGCGCTATGATGTCATAAGCCTGTGGTGTTAATGAGGGTAACATGTCATGTGTTTTCAATGGAAAACACTGAGTAGGTTTTCCTGTACAGTAAGGCTTGCCAAACATACATGGCCTTGGTGTGTGTATGTTTCTGTGTGTGAGAGAGAGCATGTGTGTGTGTGTGTGTGCTTGCGTGTATGGGTGTGTATATAAGAGGGTCTGTGTGAATTCTTATGCGTATGTCCTTGGTGGAAGGGGGATCTAGTCCGGAGCTCTGATCAAAATAGCAGAGTCAGTGCCTGGGGTCTATTACAGCTGCATCGGACAAACACAGGGCAGATATAGATACACACAGCGGGATGCTGTTCCTGCAGTAAATACTTTGATATTGTTCAAGGATATTCATTGAGTATAACAATAACAACTTGCTATATATTGGCATGTATCTATGCAGTACCTTTTGTGACTGACCAGGGAAATTTGAGCTTACGTTAAGTGTTGAAACAGGCCAGGATATCATCCTAGTCACCTACCAATGTGATGGTTCAGTGAAAATGTTACCAATATTAAACAATAAAAAATACTTTTTTATTATAATATATATATATATATATATATATATATATATATATTTTTTTTTTTTTAAACCGTAATAAATGAAATATGATACAGAGCAGAATATTGCAATAGTACACACTGCTTCATTTCCAGTGTGCCCTCGCATGGGATGAAGGCAGCTCAGAATCTATAGGGCGCAGATGACAGTTAATCTGCCGGCTGTCCAGAGCTATGGTGATGAAATTTCGATAGGATCAAGCTGGGGCAGATCAAATCCATGCACCAAGGTTTTTTTCTCTGAAACAGTCAATCTGTGTGCCAACAATGCCGTATAATGTAGCGATCCTGTGCAGTAGCATAGTCAGGCAGTAGCAAGGCTCACACATCTCTCACCTGACCCTACAGCACACAGTTCAGAGAGTTGCACCATGGTAGGGACAGCATTAGCAAGGGAATAGTAAAGATGTTTCCTAAGGTAGCAATTTTGTTTTTGAGGCATTTGTAACAACTAAGGAAAAGGATCCAATACAGACAGCTTTTGTATGTTATGTAAGTTTAATTCAAGGCCTTTTTTGTTGTGTGTAAATAGATTTTTCTGCTCAATTCATGAAGAGGATTTTGAAGCTCTCTATTAAATTGCAGTAGAATCACATGCCTGTACAGTAGTCTGAGAACTATGTGTTAATGGTAAATGGATATTATATATTGACAACTTAGCTGTAAGTGTGAATACCAGTTATCTGTCAAACTGGGTTACCTGAATTAGGCTACCACAGAAGTACAGTTGGGGAAAGTTAGGGTGTAGATTAGGGTTAGTTAGATAGCAGTAGTGGTTTATCAACATTGGCTAGGATAGCTCACCTCAATGAGGCAGCCCAACTTGACAGAACACCGGTACAAATAGTCCTGGCAAATTTGCTGAGTAGCCCGCCCAACAGAGTGTTGCACTGTTGTTGTGATACCGAGCTGAATAGTCTGATTCATGGTCAGATGGTCCTCACTGGGAAGATAAAAAGAGATCTAAATTCCAGAGAGCTGCATTCCTGACTGATTTTTCACACTTGCACAAGTAGGCAGGTTGTTCAGTGTGTGCTTCCTTGTGATCAGTCAGATGACTATAAGTATTGTTAACACTGTAGCCCACCTACTGAGCTTATGGTAGACATGTGTGACATGAGTTCACGTGTGACTACTGTGTCATTGGTCCTGAACCTGTGAATTAGTCTCTGGTGAGGAGAGCAAGTCTGGCTTAACATGTGGCCTGACTGCAGAAAGGTAGACAGATGAGGAAGGAGGTGGATCACATGCTCTCTAACAGCTGCTAAACACACAGTGACCCCCATACCCATATTACATCTGACATCCATTCTCTCTCCTCTCCTCTCCTCTCCTCTCCTCTCCTCTCCTCTCCCTTACCTATTCTGTCCCTATTTCTTCTCTTCTCTTCTTTCCTCTTCTCTTCTCTTCTCTTCTCTTCTCTTCTCTTCTCTTCTCTTCTCTTCCCGACTCACTCTGAGTAGATCATATGCAGCAGCAGAGATGTTCTGATGGCCTCTGCTGCAGCAGTATCTCAGGTCATAGGCTTAATGAAGACCAGTGACCAGTGTCATTAACAAGGAATGTCTCAGGTGCATACTAAGCCTATTATATTATCCAGAGATCGACCAATTTTGCTTCCATTTTTCATTACTTTGGCTTTTTCTTTTCTGTTTCCAGCTCAATCTGTCTGATTTTCCCTGTCAGTTCCATACACACTTCCATACTCTTAAACTCCAGCTTTTCTTTGGTTCTTTTTTTCCCTTAATGACCCTACCTCCGCCATAATGTGTTGAGGACTGGGAGAAATGGAAGAGTACTTCCCTGTCCTTAAGTGTAACCCAAGTCAGCCTGTGCAGACTGGGGCAAAAGACTACAGACCCCGACTCCCTCACCCCCTCCGCCAGCCGTATGTCTCAGCAGCTGCCACCCCACACTTCCGGATGATGACCCGCTTCCTCTCGGCGTCACCTTGGCAACCAGTCTGCTAGCCCAAGCATGACCGCCACAGCTCTCAATTACCATGTGCTTTCCCTTATTTCTCTAAATGCTCATTGAAAATCCTATAAGGTTTGTATCAAGGTCCAACATTGAGATCAGACTTAAAATGCTGTTTAATGCAGAAGGCTGCTTTGGGTGATGAGAAGAGAAAAGGAGAAGAGAAAAGGAGACACAGGGTAGAGATTGGGACAGACCCTATCCTTGCAGCAAGCCTTATTCTCAAGGCAGGACTGCTGCTGCTGGTGAAAAAAAGCCCTGGGGATTTGGTTGCAGTGTGTGGAAAGTGTGTCCCGAAGCTCTCTGTTCCTCACTAATCGACTTTGAAGGGTTCCTTTGAGGGCACCACTCAGCAGAATTATTTTAGGATGCATTTTGGAATTGGCCGACTGTGTTAGATGAACTGTACTGTATGGGTGTGTGCGTGTGTGTGCGTGCGTGTGTGTGTGTGCGTGTGTGTGTGTGCGTGTGCTTGTGTTTATTTTATTAGGCTTGTGTGGTATTATTAATGAGCATGTTGACATTAACACAGAATGAGTTTTATTTCATAAAGATGTGCTCTCGAGATTGCATACAGATTCCTGGCATTGCTTGTTTTGTTGCTGGACAGCTGGACGGGTTCTTTAGAAATATCCTTAGACAGGAACATGGACAAACTCTTTCCTAGCAGAACCTGGGTTGCTAGGCAGAGTTTGATGCTGGAGAACCTTCATTAGTATGGAGGGTAGTCCACATGCACACACACACACACACACACACACACACACACACACACACACACACACACACACACACGTACATGTGAATCAGTGGTTCAGCGGTGCAGAGACAGAATCTTAAGCCTTGAGGGCACATATTCCACAGCCGTATGACATGGGTGGGGCTACAGCTGGAAAGGACCTTGGTGATAAAAACTAATAAACAATCCCCAGTTCTCTAGCCCCTTACACATTAACCATTTTGTGTTAACTGAGTGTTTATGACTATTTTTACACACATAATTTTGAGGGTTTACAGAATTGGCATGTAAATATAGTTTGAAAGACAATGGTTATCTATACTGAATGTTAAAAATAGCACTACCTCCTTTTGTATTTTTAGTGTAAATTTGGAATTTGTATGACACACATTTTCCCCACGAAGGCATGATTCTGTTGAGTAAAGAAGGAAACCCTTAATCTTAAACAGAAAAATGTAAAAAAAAATCTAGTTTTACAACTTCACAGCCCATCTGGGGCTGGAAGGCCTGGCCAATGCTAGTCTCTTTCGAGCCTCCAGTTGCTATGGTTACAGCAAGAACAGTGGGCTGGCAGCATTGGTTTCCCTCCTTCAGTGTGGTGACTCTCAATGGAAAAGGGGTTCACTTGAATGAAGGAACACTTGAAGACTTCTGTATTGAACCGTCTGTCCCTTTTCTCCTTCTCTGTGTTTGTTTCAGGCACTGGATCAGGATCGCACGGCCTTGCAGAAGGTAAAGAAGTCTGTCAAAGCCATCTACAACTCGGGTCAAGGTAAGAGCACTCACTTTTGTTGTGTAAAGATGTATCACCCCTGCAGCCCTTTTCAACCTGAAAGCCAACAGTTTATTGACCATCTGTAGTGTCACCCTACACCCGTTTCAAGGAGATGCTCTTTTCATTGCACACTACTACAGATTGCTTTCAATGTTCCGAAGCCCTCCTTCACGTTCCCCCTGCTCTTCCACTGTGCCTTTTGTCGCTGTCTGTGCTCATGGCCCCAGGCTGTAGGGCTAACTTGACATGAAAGAGCAGGACATGTGCAGCACTAAAGGTCAGTGACCTTTCACAGCGCATAAGCCAAAACAGGAGAACGGAACAGGGAGCATGCTGAATCTACACCCCTTTGTAGCACCATCACAAGGAAGGTCTCTCAGTTTTGATTTTGAAATTATTCCTTGTCTTTTTTCTCTTTAAATCAAGTAGACAACATACTTAATGTTGAGTGGCACATTTGGAATGCCAGAAGCCTATTACCACTGCTGTACAGAATATTGTGTGCACTCTTTTTTTCCAGAGATATTCATAAGTTCATTTTCCCCATATGCTGTCTTGTTGTCCAGCCCCTCATTGACTGAGTGCTGGTTGTGCAGGGGCCGTTAGCTCTTCCTCAGAGAGTGGGTGGGGGCCTCTGGCCTGCGTCCCCTCATGGGCTCGTTATCTACATGCGTAACGCCCACAGCCAGCCAATCAGCACACCACAGAAGCATGTGGAACTTATCCCTGCGGTCAGTCCCCAAAGTCCACCTCAGGCCCAAGCTGATGGCGCAAATCGTCGTCTGAATCGTCAGATTTTGGGCTGGGCTCAAAAATATTGTTGTGGCAAAATTGGCCTAGTTTGATCCATTTGGGCTGTGTGAGGTGTTAATATGGCCTTCAGCATGGACTGATAAATCGATCATATGTGGACTGGAAGTGTAATATCATTTTTGGAATTGGACACTTATGCACTACACACTATGGACCTGGACTCTGATGGCGTCGAATCGTTAATTGTTTTGCACCTATAAAATAATAAAAGTAAAAAAGAAGACTTCCGTGCTGCACCAAATCTCTCCCTTTTATGCACTACACACTATATTTGTGTTTCAGCAAGAACAGTGGTTTGGCTTCTGAAGTCTAGAGTCACATAACTCAGCTCTTGACTGCCTTTGTATGGCCTGTAATGCTCAGTCAGTTTTATTGGTCTGACCTCAGCTTGACACCGGAAGTCCCCGAGGGGCCTAGAAAGGTGACCCGTCTGCTTTATTGATCCCCTAAAGTTAGGAGCGATCACAGAAGGCCCCCCAGAGGCAGAGGCCTTCAGTGCCTCTCAATGATATGTGAGGTGATGGGATGGTGCAGAGTTCTGCTCCATACAGCTAATTACAGTGACCTGTTAGCTGAGACGTGTGATATTAAATGTTTGTCCACATTAAGCCAAGAATTTTTTGCCTCTTGTTTGAAGGTCACTGTAGGAGTGAAACTGGATGACTTGTGCGCTATTCTGTCGCAGTGTGCTCTGGAGGAGAGGGCCGTCCTTGTGCCACAGGTCACCCAATCCTTGTGACATGATCCCAGCTCAGCAGACATAGAAGAAGGGCACTAATTGTCGAGAGCCTAAGAGGCTTGTGATAACCCTCTGACATTTGGCACAGCCCTGCATGGTGAATGCATGGTTGGCCTACATGAGGTCTTCGATGAATGGACATGCTGTAAAACTAATGAATTGTTTGTGTGGTGTGGGTTCAATGATCTAAAACATTAAGAGGCTGAAGTGCTTTGAGGACATTTTTCCTGTTGTGTTTTGTTTAGGAACAGTTAGTCACAGGTTCCTGTGGCTCCTAATGTATGTATGAGAGAAGGATATTTGTCCTGAAATGGTGCTCACTCTTTGTGTGCATATTAATGGGTTTTTCATTAAAATGTTTGTCCCAGCTGCTGGATCAGCTGGTGTGGGAGTTGCCCTCTCTTCTTCTCTCCTTTAGTTTCCCCTTGTCTCATCTTGTCTTCTCTCCAATCCTCTCTTGCCAGAAAACTCATGACCTAATAGTGTCATTTTGCCAGGGGATTTAGTCCTGAAAAAAAGTGAAGTGAGAGAAGGACAAAGAGAGGAAGATAATGATGGAGAAAGTGAAGGAATCAGTTCCAGATGAGAGTGCTGTTAAAAAGGGACAGC
Source organism: Setipinna tenuifilis (assembly GCA_030347295.1). Taxonomy (NCBI): domain Eukaryota; kingdom Metazoa; phylum Chordata; class Actinopteri; order Clupeiformes; family Engraulidae; genus Setipinna; species Setipinna tenuifilis. The sequence goes on from CM059265.1 coordinate 18,791,108, forward strand.
GTCCGCATGGCTCTTCTCCACTGCTGGGCGAGGCACCTCCATGGAGCTGGATAAGTTGCAGTGCCACTCAAAGCACGCTTCTCCATGTACCTGGCCTCCTGTCCTCTCTCCCTGCCCACCTGCTCTCCTGCTGGACTCCCTGCCTGTCTGCTTCAGTCCCCTCTCCCGGTGCTGCTTCACTCCCCTCTCCCGGTGGTTCCTGCTCCCTCCTGTCACACCAAGGCCATTTTTAGCTCTGCCTTCCACTCTAACCTGACACAGTTTTAATCATCAGCTTCTCTCCTCATTTGCTGGTGACCGGGTGTATTTGTATCGCTCTCCCCTATGCTCCCCTCTGTATCTTTCTCTCTCTCTCTTTCTCTGCCTCCTTTCCTCTCTCTTTATCTTACTCCCTCTCTCTCACTCCACCTCTCACTCTTTCTTTCTGTGAGATTTCTGCCTCTGCTGTTGCTGAGGAGGCAAGTGTTAGAACATGAATGGAGTTCTTGGGTGGGGAATCACAGCTTCCCAGGCCCCATGGGTGTGAACATGAAGGGCTTTGCAGCTCTCGCTTGCCTTCCTGCATGATGGAATTCATGCTGGATTTCTGCACCAATTTGGGGATTACAAAGGAATCCGAGAATTCTCTCTGCCTTTTCCTCCATCTCCCTTGGGTGGATTATGCCTGAGTTGGATTTGAGTGGGCTTGGGCGTGTAGGGTGGGGGTAGGGTCGGATGTGCTGTTAATGTCCATGATCACTATGCGCCAGTACATGATTGATGTTCTATCAGTGGCTTTTATTAGTTTTTGTCATATAAAAAATGATAGCAAACAGCAGTCTCTTGATGCTCTTTGCTTTTTTTTCTTTCTTTCTCTCTTTCTTGCTCTCTCTCCTTCTTTCTTTCTTTTCTTTCTTTCTTTCTTTCTTTCTTTCTTTCTTTCTTTCTTTCTTTCTTTCTTTCTATTTTGCTTTCCTGCTTTCGTTAGTTTGTTCTTTGTCCACTTATACAACCACAAGTAGGGTAACAAACACTAGAACACATAATTTTCCATATTTATAGCAGTATCTTGAATGTAATTTCACAGAAGGCATTTTAGGCATGTTGTAGAGAAGTTTGCTCCACTAAACCCCACTCTTTTTCCTTTCCCCTTCCTTTAGACCATGTGCAGAATGAAGAGAACTATAGCCAGGCGCTGGACAAGTTCGGCAGCAACTTCATCAGCCGGGACAACTCTGACCTGGGGACGGCCTTCATCAAGTTCTCCAGCCTCATCAAGGAGCTAGCCGCGCTGCTCAAGAACCTGGTGAGTTCTACAGATGTGATGTGACATGAAGTTGGTGAAACTTCACAAGGCTGCATGTGTTGTCAGGGTGCTGTGCACTAAAGTGCTGTCATGAGGCTGTCCCCCATCTTTGTGCAATTAGCATGTTAGTCAGCGCTGGGTTTGGTGTAGTGTTCCCACCCCCAGTTGCTACAGTGTTAGTGCAGACAATTTATCTAGTCTTCTTATGGTTACTATCAAGAATCCATCAGTGGTGATAGATTTATAAAGAAGTTTCTTTCTGTTTTTTTTTTCAATGGGGTAATGGAAAAGCTGGCACCCCACACCTCAACCCAGACACCCAGACAACAGTGCTGAATAGGCTGCAGCTCATCGTATTGCTGTGTGTGACTACTGTCAGTTCCCATCTGGGTCTAATGTGCTGCCTGGACTCCAGTCTTGACTGACTTCTCTCCCCTCTGAGCACTCACTCACACCTCCTGGCCTTCCTTTCATGCCCCAGACAGGGGAGCACAGTGTTGGAAAGTGGTCAGGGTCCATTTAGACAGGAGGAAAATGCTGAGAGGGCTATAGTAGAGAGAGCCATTAATGTAGCCATCTCTGAATTGATCTACTGTGCAGAATCAGACAATGGATTGAGAGGGCTCATGCATGCATACAAGCGCGCGCGCGCACACACACACACACACAAACACAAACACAGAAGACCTCAGAGAAGGAGGAGTTTGCCTAACGCTGGTTGTGTTCTTCTCCACAGCTCCAGAGTCTGAGCCATAACGTGATCTTCACGCTGGACTCCCTGCTCAAAGGCGACCTGAAGGGAGTGAAAGGGGTAAGATTTAGAGGCCCGTCCTGTCCTGCTGCCCACACTGCACCATGCTGCATGGCCTTGTGCTGCTCGTAATTGGAGCAGGGCCCTGTGTGTACACAAATCACATTTACTCACTCCCGAGGCCTCACTACAGCCTGTGAAAACACACTCCCGCTGGACAGTAAACCAACACTGTAAATCTCAGAGGAGCTTCACGAGGTTGTCCATTACACTTAACTCAACCCCCACTCCCCGCCCTTCACCACCTCCCTTGGCTGTAGTAAAGAGAGGGAGGCTTGTCCATTACTGTGGCACCTGCCCTGTACAACACTTTAAAGAGTTTAATTCCCTTCATGCATTCACTATTTTTGTCGCAGGACTGTTTTCCTTCTTTGTCACTCCCATCCATATGTTCATACATCTCTGTACCTGATGCTGGTCTCTGTCTATATACCACTTTGTTCTTCTTTCTCTTTTATCTCACTATTTTATTTTGCCCACTACCCATAGGTCCAGCATCTCTGACTGCACTCATTGGTGCATTGAGCACTGATGGCTGGTGCTGTCACCATTACATTACAATGTTTAGCTGACATCCAGAGTGACTTACAGTGAACTAGGCACACCTTCTTCTCTTAAGCAAGGAGTTAGACACCTTGCTTAAGGGCACTTTAGCCATGGATGAAGGTGTAGGAGAGCACTGGTCATTCACTCCTCAACCTACTTTTTCCTACTGGTATTTAAATTGAACCTGCCAAGTAGACCCTCTGATTCCAAGGCCAACTCCCTAACCATTAGGCCACGGCTGCCCAGCAGTCTGTCAGCAGTCTGTCCACGTCACTCCGTGGAAGTCGAGCCACATCGAACCGCTTCCCCGATCCCCCTTTCCCCTCTAAAACAGATGAGGTGTCATGGCACACCACCACATCTCACTGACTCTCTCTTTGTTTCTCTCTCTCTCTCTCTCTCTCTCTCTCTCTCTCTCTGTCTCTCTCTGTCTCTACACACACACTTATATATATATATATATATATCTGCTGTTGTCAGAGAGAGTTAGGCCAGATGCCTTGCATGCCCTACTACTCTGTCTGCTTACCGGACAGAGTTCCTCACTGACTCAGCAACCCACCCCCCCTTTTAGGACGGCCTTGTTATCGACACAGGAAATGAACAGTGTCTCAGGAGGAGAGGCCTGTACAAACGAGTCCGGCCTCGTAAGAGCGGCATCAATCATTTACCAGCAGACAAGCTCATCATACCATATGGCTGCAGTCGGCCTAATGGGCTGCCTGTTAAGGGCACTGAAAGAGGCTGAGGGGAGCGGCACCGAGGCTGTGGATGGGGATGTGAGGGTGACAGCTTCAACAGAGAATGAATGGAACTGTTGTGGGGCGTGTAATGAGAAAAGTGGTCTGTAACTCGGGCCTGATTTAAGTTTATGGTCCATTCACACATTTTTATTGTCCCTTGCTTCCCTCTGTAGGACATAAAGAAGCCCTTTGACAAAGCCTGGAAGGACTATGAGACCAAGTTGTAAGTGGTGATTTACTTGCATCCACTGAGCTGAGTTAAATGTGTAGCCTCTGGGTGTCATTTGTTTGTGTACGTAGAGACGTTTGCACTGGCTGTTACAGTTGTTTTCTTCTGTCTCCGGCTCAGCACGAAGATTGAGAAGGAGAAGAGGGAACACGCTAAGCAGCACGGAATGATCCGGACTGAGATCACTGGTGCCGAGATAGCGGAAGAGATGGAAAAGGAACGACGCATCTTTCAGCTACAGATGTGTGAGGTGTGTGAGTATGAGTGTGTATAGCCTGTTTTTTGTTTCTGTGTGTATGTGTGAGAGAGAGAGACCTTAAGTGTGTCTTAGTTGTTGTTGTCTTGCTTATCCTTGCATGTATTTAATAGATTACACAACCTCAGCTTTACAATATTATTTTATTCAGAAATGAGTTTCTGGGAAAAGTCTGGAAAGCCTTTAGATGCGCATGTAAAATAGAATACAATTCATGCTGAGATGTGCTTGTAAAGGCAGATTAAGAGGGTTTTGTAAGCCAGTCCTTCATATGCAGCCAAGACAAAAGGAACTGCCTGTGCATCCTTGTTGCTAAAGGCTCTGATTTATTTAATCTCGTATTCGTGTAAAAGCCTGAATGGTTGCCCTCATTTATCTGTCATTTATCTTTGTGTTTCAGTATCTGATCAAAGTGAATGAAATCAAGACTAAGAAGGGAGTTGATCTGCTTCAGAACCTCATTAAGTACTATCATGCTCAGTGCAAGTGAGTACAGCACCATCACATTTTTCCTCATATCAATGCATGTTGGAGTTAAGAGCTACCTGAAAACGCTTAATATATATATAAGTATATTTTTCCAGTAGGAGCTGCATTATTTCTGTGACTTTGTCATGTTATGTTGTCACTAAGTGAAGCATTGCACATTGATTTTCATGGGTCTGCATCCCTCAGCTTTTTTCAGGATGGTCTGAAAACTGCTGATAAGATGAAGCAGTATATTGACAAGCTCGCCGCTGACCTCTACAATGTGAGTCTTTTAACCATCTTTATTACACAGTTTATGCTGATGTGCATGTTGTTTCACAGCTGGACCTTGAGTAGTTTTTCTGTTCTCTTTGAACATATCTTTTTTTATTATGTCAGATCAAGCAAACTCAAGATGAGGAGAAGAAACAGCTGACCGCTCTAAGGGACATGCTCAAGTCCTCTCTGCAGCTGGACCAGAAAGAGGTAGCTGCACATCCCCAACACCATAACCACCTCTGGAGATGCTGGCTGCTGCCACTGAACTGATCACTGCTTGCACTGTGTGCCAGTGGCTCCACTTTTCAGATAGTTATACACAGCCACACAGCAGACCAGATCAGTCAGTCACTAATACTTTGGCATGTCTTCAAGCCTCGGAGAATGTACTCCAAAGCCAAGAGCTTTTTATAGCTTCATGCTGTTGAAGATGAATAACAGTTTGACTGAGAAATAATGTGACTAGTGGTAAGACGCAACACACTGCCATTTCACTGGTGTCAGTACGCTGTGTTCTGTAGAATTCCCCCTTCTGTAGAAAGGGGGAATTTAGTGAGCAGGTGATGACATTCTTCTCTGACCACCTCTTCTTCCTGTGGACCATGTCATGGTGTCCTGGTGGGAAAGGCTTAGAATTATACACTAGTGCTTAATCTGTAGGGAACATTTTCGATCATTCATTCATACTTTCTTGGTAAAAAGAATTATAGAAAGGATATAATCAAAAAGTCTGTGATATCAGCAAAACACCAGAAGGATATATTATTAAAAGCTGTTTGTCTCTGTGTTTGTTTGTTTCTGCTGTAGTGTTAAGAGTTAGTGAACATGAGCCCTTTTCTCAGCCCAGGCTCACTAAAGGTCTAGAGCCCTTACTATAAGACTAATTAAGACCATGACCAGACTTAATCCCTGGTCAGGGAAATGGCCCTTTCAGTGCCTGAATTTAAATTCAGCAATGTTCTCCCTCCTCAAACTCTCACAAACCAGAAAGAAGTCTCTCTCGGGGCACCCTTTGAGCCCTTTGCTGCTGGTTTTCATGGTATAATATTCGTCTTCGCTTCTGAAATTGCTGGGCTCTTTTTCAGTGGAATCTTGCAGTGCATGTAGAGCTGTTTCCCTTTTACTGCCTCTGACTCACTGTATTTCTAACTCTACCACTTTTCTCTTTTCTTTTACTTTCTTTCTTTTTCTTCTTTTTCTTTCTTTCTTTCTTTCTTTCTTTCTTTCTTTCTTTTTCCATCTTGTTTAATGCCTTCTGTGACTGAAGTCTAGGAGAGTAAGTGCTAAGTTTCTCTCTCTGCTGATTAATAACTCTATGAATGCTCTTTATCGCCTTTCATGTTGATTTTGCATATGTGTGGTTGCTAGTTGTGTTTGTAATTGTAACTGTGTCATACATGAGTGTTTTAGTTTTAATGCTTTAATGCTAATTGTATTAACTTAATTTTATGTGTATCTCCAATAATGTTTTTAATGACATCTGGTTTGGCTGTGTGTGTGTGTGTGTGTGTGTGTGTGTGTGTGTGTGTGTGTGTGTGTGTGTGTGTGTGTGTGTGTGTGTGTGTGTGTGTGTGTGTGTGTGTGTGTCTGTGTGTCTGTGTGTGTGTGTGTGTCTGTGTGTCTGTGTGTGTTCACACTTGCAGGACTCCCAAAGCAAACAGAGTGGCTATAGCATGCACCAGCTACAGGGCAACAAGGAGTTTGGCTGTGAGAAGAAGGGCTACTTGCAGAAGAAGAGTGATGGGTGGGTTGTCAGCTACCAGGGCCCATCAACCTGCCACTCACACACTCTCACTAACTACACAGTGACCAGTCAAACATTTCCCAACACTAAAGGGTGCTCAGGGTCACACACTCTCATCAACGACACAAGGGCTGTCAGCAAAGTAAACCTAGGCTACCACAGGGCTACCACTCCCTGAAAAATCCATGAAAAATCCTTACTCAATACAATATAATGTATTTGTTTTAATGTATCTGTCCTCACTGCTGTATGTGCAGTATGGAGAGAAAGCTAGCGAGAGAGAAAGAGACTAGTAGAGAAAGAGAGGGAGACAGAGAGCACTAGATAAAAAGAAGGGAAGAGATAGAAGAGTGGGAAAGAGGGGGAGAGAGAGGGAGGGAGAGATAGAGAGAGACATTGGTGCTGATGTGTTTTCTTCCTGATGTGTTTTCTTCCATCTTCTTTAGCATTCGTAAAGTGTGGCAGCGCAGGAAGTGCTCTGTGAAGAATGGCATCCTCACCATCTCCCACGCCACGGTGAGCACATACTCACTCACACCACCTTTTTAAATCTGCCTTCTATTTCTTGCACTTGCAGTCTATGCCTCACATCAAACACTACCTGTTTACACACTCACACACACAAACACATACATACACACGCACACTCACAACAGATGCCATATAACGCAAATATATGAATGTGTGGTGTGGAAGGTGTGATTATACTGTGCCGCTCTGTTTAGTGTTATGCAACTTGGAAAGACGTTGACATCCTAAAGAGCCAACTGTGATGCGTTACCACAGCTTATATGTGTGGTGTTGCTGTGGAATTTTCCAGAGTTCCTGTATGGTCACACACAACACAACACAAACCAAAACAAAACCCCACGCTTATTGAAGTGCCCAAGACCCTTTGGATCGCCTGGCTGTAGCACTGCCTTGCTCTGATAATCTCTCCTACACATTCCATATGCACTCGACACATGTTTACTCCGGCTGGAAACAGGCCCAGGGAGACCACTTTATGGCATAAGACATAAAACACAAGAAACAAAACAGACCAGATCAGTCACAAGATCTGCCAACTTTCTGTGAGTGGAGACAAATTTTCCCCATTACCATAGTAACTCTTGAGCTAATCTGTGGCCCTTTCCCAGACTGGATTAGCGGGTGGGAGATGTAATGGTGTCGGTCGTACACAAGCTGACTCCCCACCCCACCCCCACCCCAATTGGCTCAAACATACAATGACTCTGGTCACTAAGGCCCTCGCAGTTTGGCCTTAGCCATATAGTTATTCACACACCTACACATCTCTTTCACAAACACACAGACACACTGTTCAACATTGTCAGATCAACCCCTATTCTAATGGAGGAACAGCATGCAGGCCATTTTTCAAACTGAATGGTCATTAGCTTTCCGGTCTGGTCCGCCCCTGCATAATGGGAACAGTGAGCATTAAAGCAGTTATCGGACGAAAGCGCCACACTGTGCTCTGTGCCAGACCTTTCTCACATTAATTGGGCGAATTCTCACCTCCGTTTTCGTCTAAGTTAAAGACGTCATGAGAATTTTCTGCATTCTCTCTTTAGTCCAACAGGCAACCGGTCCGGCTCAACTTGCTGACCTGCCAGGTCAAACCCAGCGGAGAGGACAAGAAGTGTTTTGACCTGATCTCCCGTGAGTACACACCACTCTCAGCCAGAGTGATGGTGATGGCTGGACTAGGGAGAATGGCATTGTACTGCAGGAGACAAGTGCAGTGGTGTGGCAATAATGCACTGCATGCTCCTGTAGCCTCCACAGTCAAACTCTTTCTCTCTCCCTCTCCCTCTCTCTTTCTCTCTCTCTCTCTCCCTCTCCCCATCTCTTTGTCTCTCTTGGTCTCTCTCTCACTTTCTCTCTCTCTCCTCCCCTCTCTCTCTCTCTTTCTCGTTTCTTTCTTTGTCTCTCAGTCCATCTCTCTGTTCTCTAGGAGGTGTGTTATTGTTGGCCTGATAGCTGCAATTGGGTATAATTATTATTTTTGTGTTCCTGCTTCACAGACAACCGGACATATCACTTCCAGGCAGAAGATGAGCAGGAGTTTGTGATGTAAGTGATTATGAAGTGAATAAAACTGTCCTAATTCCCTAGTTTTCCCCTTCATATCCTTTAGTAATACATTTTATATAGACTAAAAGTCAGCTCAGATAAAGCCTTTTATGACAACCAAGGTCAACTAACAGCACAAAAATGTCTGCTTTTTTCACAGTTGCCCTATGAACATTTGTATCAGATTTATTATACAATTTCAATCCTTTGTAACATATTGCTGGTTGATGTTGTGTGTGGCATGTGTTTGTGTCTCCTGCAGCTGGATCTCAGTGCTGACTAACAGTAAGGAGGAGGCCTTGAACATGGCCTTCCAGGGTGGCCAGAGCACTGGGGAGGACACTCTGGAGGATCTGACCAAAGCCATCATAGAGGATGTGTTGCGCATACCTGGCAATGAAGCCTGCTGCGACTGTGGAGCCCCTGGTGAGTTTCTCTGTACCCATGTTCAAACTCTTTCCAGATTGTTTGTCTATCTCTTTTTTCCTCTGCCTTTCTTTAGTCTTCTACCTTTCTCGTAAACTCTTTCATCTGTTTATACAGACACAAGCAAGCCTATTGAGCTTCTAGCACCCCCTTGTGTCTGTGAAGTGAAGTGTACTTCAAGACGGTAATGACCTACTGTTGCTGCTCTTTCTCCTCTCACTAATGCCCTCATTTTTGTCCTTTTTAGAGCCCAAATGGCTATCCACAAACCTGGGCATCCTGACCTGCATTGAGTGTTCTGGAATCCATCGGGAGATGGGGGTGCATATCTCACGCATTCAGTCCATGGAGCTTGACAAATTAGGGACCTCAGAACTCTTGGTGAGCCACACACTCTGCAGTAGCTTCTTTGACTTTGCCCTAGGTAACAGTTACAATATTTTTTCTGAAATGTTAACCAGTGACTTCGAAAGACATCACTTGCATAATTGTCTGCACACAGCTGGCCAAGAATGTAGGGAATAGCAGTTTCAACGAAATTCTGGAAGGGAATCTTCCCAGTCCTTCACCAAAACCCACGCCAACCAGTGACATGTGAGTATGTCAGTGACTGGCGTCTGGCACATTAATGCAACCAGTAGCTCAGTAATCAAGTAAATGTATACAGTGCCAAAGCAATTGACGGCATTGTCTTGTGGCTCATGTCCCTAGGACTGTGAGGAAGGAGTACATCAATGCTAAGTACGTGGAACACCGCTATGCCCGCCGGACAGCCTCCACGGCAACGGCACGCCAGGGCGACCTGTACGAGGCGGTTCGGACGCGGGACCTGCTGGGACTCATCCAGCTGTACGCAGACGGGGTGGAGCTGACTGACCCCTTCCTGGAGGCCGGGCAGGTGAGGAGTTTGTCTGCATAAAGAGATGGGCTCTATACGTGATGCTTTAGGGATAAGGATAATAACACACACATAACACTGCTACCCATGTGTCCTAACTATCTTGTAATACACTGATACATAGCAATGTTGCCCCAAGTATTCTGGACGTTTGCAAATGTTAGTATAGCATGTGATGATTATACTCTTAGGCTATACATATTTCTCAACAGTGGAGGAAAGTAGTGGCTCCTTCTCCCTTAGATAGCATCTCAAGACCTTTCTGTTTCACTTTCTGTTTGGTGTGCATGTAAAGTACCTTGAGACACTACACAACTGTAACAACCAAAGCGTCTTCAAAAATCAATGAGTGGATAGTGCCAGGAAACATGTTTGTAGAATGTATAAGAGCCTATATTTTGTGTAAATTTGTCACTGCCACTGTCACGGCTTTTTCATTTATTCAGAACAGCTTATTCTGGTTGTGGTGTTAGTGCTAATTTTAAGTCTGTCACTTTTCATTGAGGTTTCAGCCCAGTCGAGGTAGAGGTGTCAAATTTGATGTGTTTAAAAACTGCATGACTGTGGTTGGAACATTATGTCTGACAGGACCCTGGGGAAACAGCTCTGCATTTCGCTGTCCGGACAGCAGACCAGACATCTCTTCACCTGGTGGATTTCCTCGTCCAGAACAGGTAAAAAAAACATAAACTTACAATTTTCATGTGCGTTTCCCCTACTGCACTAAAAAATAAATTCTTTGTAAAGACCATTCCTTTTTCTATCAGACGATGTCTGCATGGGTAGATGACACTGAATGTAGTTGTGTTTGGTGTTTTCAGTGGAACTCTGGACAGGCAGACTGACAGTGGGAACTCTGCCCTACACTACTGCTGCCTCTATGAGAAACCAGAGTGTCTTAAACTCTTACTCCGGGGCAAGCCAGCCATTGACCATGGTGAGTAAGTCATCTGGCTTATCAGATCACAGACATTGATCCTTCTTTTCTTTTAGTATGTTTGTTTGTGATCATGTTTACTCTGAGTGATGCGCATGTGCATTTCAGTTCAGTTGGCATGCTTTGAGTCTCATCATGTGACATCAATTCTGATTGCAGCGAACCAGAATGGAGAGACTGCCCTGGACATAGCCAGGAGGCTGAAGAACACCCAGTGTGAAGAGCCAGTGAGTGCCCCTGATCATTCTGTTCAGTGTAATCAGTAAACTTTGTCTGCTGCCTGTCACAATACCCCCTCACTCAAAAGCAGTAGAAGCAAATAGTTTGGGTTGGATTTGCAGGTGTATTGCCTTGTATGCTGTTAGGTTTGTTTTTTTGTTGTTGTTGTTGTTTGTCTAAAAAAATCCTCACATTTTCCAGATGGCAAAATATGGATAGTTCACAGTTGAACATGGTGTTTGTCACTCAAACTCCTACTCTCACTCTTGTCTCTATCTCTGTAGCTTGTGGAAGCTGCAGCGGGAAAGTTTAACCCGCATGTGCATGTGGAGTACGAGTGGAACCTGCGTCTGGAAGAGATAGACGAGAGTGATGATGACCTGGATGACAAGGTATGACATACTCTGACTGCTCTGAGCATACTGTATTAGTTCTGAGTTCATTAAAGTGACCATAATAAAATGTAGGTTTTAAATATGCAGACAAGTACTCATTTGTCACAAAAAAATATTAAGAGAAGCAGTCCTAACAGAGTCAGTTTAAAAACAAAAAGCATTCCTAATGCCTGTGAGCATGTCACTAATTGCTAATGGGCCCCCTGCTGTGGTGTGCTGCAGCCCAGCCCAGTGAAGAAGGAGCGCTCCCCACGGCCCCAGAGCTTCTGCCACTCCTCCAGCGTGTCCCCGCAGGAGAAGCTGACCCTGCCCAGCTACCTGGGCCACCGCGACAAGCAGAGGCTCTCGTATGGAGCCTTCGCCAACCCCGTCTACAGCACCTCTACCGACACGCCTGCGTCACCTGGGGCTGAGGGACCCACCCTGGCCAGCAGGGGCCCTAGTAAAGGTAGTAGTAGTAATACCTCCAGCCTTAGTATTTACCTGTATTGGAAAATAGTATTGTCAAACTTTAAAATGTCCATAATGTCAAAAACGTGGTACAATGTAACATTATTGTAAATCTGAAGTAACTCCACAAATAGTATACAGTATGTATGAATTTGCATATAACTGACAGAGGACTGGCCATGGTTTTCAGACTGTAGTGTTATTAGTTTGTTATGCACAGCATGCAGCCCCAAGGCAGTGTGAGTCATACTTGCTGCCATGCAGGTGTACACACAGGTAATACTAGACAATGCACGTGTGCTCTCTCTGGCTGCTTCCTCCCAGTCACACCCGTATAGAGATCAGCACCGCCACCTCTGCCTAATTATGTAAGACCTGCTGCAGGAATTTCAGGCTGCAGGCCAAACATTTTTTCCTTTCACTCACAGCAGTCATGTGGCATGACTCCATAACTCCCAAGGCTATAGCTAGCCTTAAGCAAACAACTGAAGACTGGAACCTTTGCAGGCTTGGCCTATGGTTACTGCACCTGAAAGTTAGATTAAAACAAAAAAAACATGTCTGGGTCGCCTGTGCCTTGCTTATGGAATTACCTTTTTTTTTCATCTTGTAGTACATATAAAGTAATTATAATGTTTAGACATATGGTATGTACCGCTAAAGAAAAGCATCAGGTGGATGACGAAATGTGCCTAGCCGTGTTCTTTAACCCTGCTTTGGAGGCTAACCCGTCTTTGATCCCCCTGTTTCCTCATTACTGTGCTGGTCTCCTCTGGGCCCCTCACCTGTCCTGTTTTTTCGCCATTACCTACCCACTAGGTCCCTCTGCAGGCCCGCCCACCTCCCTCCCCCTGGGGTCTCAGCAGACAGCGGGCGGAAGTGGCACCCTGTCAAAGAAGAGGGCCCCACCCCCTCCCCCGGGACACAAGCGCACGTTGTCCGACCCACCCAGCCCAGTGCTACAGGGTCCCCAGCAGAGCAAAGGTGAGGTTCCATACCACACAAACACCCCACTCACCTCTGCCACACACCATCACTATCACCACCCCCACGTTCACTGCGCCAACACTGGTTCACTTCTCAAGCCCTAATGGAGCATTAGCCTGTTACTGTGTGTTATACAGTAAAAGAGGCTTTAATAGCATATCATAAACTTCTCTCTTTCGCATCTAACAGCAGATGGATGTTAGTTACATGATGCAGAGTAGTGGATGTCTTTTTCACTACAAAGTACACTGTGAAACTCAACATGATCAAAAGAATGCTTTGGGGATATTTTTTCATTAAAAAAATAGAAATATACTAAGTTATGTACATCACTGGAATATTTGTGAAGTGTTTGAAATACCTGATGTGCAGCAATGACACTCAAGAAGTGATATGAGTGTTAGTTTCTTCTAGTTAGTTTCTTGTGTTCATTACAGTCATGAGTTAAGCGGTACTTGCACAGGAAGTGATACGCTGGGGCAACCTCTGCTTCGCTTGGCTGTGTTAATGCTGTGCAGATGTAAACAGAAATAGTACTGAAGTTCACTGTGACTGCGCTTCTCCTTTTTTTCACTTCCTCCTCTCGTCTGTGCTATTATTTGCGCTCGCAGGCAGCGAGTCGACTCCTCCGCCCACAAACAGGACTTCACCTGCCAACAAGTTTGAGCAGCAGCAGAGGTATTCGTGCTGCACGTGTGAAATTCTCAGATATTATTTAGCATTTTCACTATGAGTCACTCATAACACTTTGGCTTAAACAAACCATTTCCTGATAGTCTAACAGCTATGCAGAGGACGTTACCAATGTGTTTTTTTGTTTGCTTTGCTCTTTTTTTCAGCACTACATCAAGCAACACTAAATCCACACTTGGCCCAAGGGTTTTACCTAAACTGCCTCAGAAAGGTGAACGGTTTAATTGATTTGATATAAATAATGTTTTAAAGCATGGCTCAAAAAGTATAACTTAAAAAGTAGGGTTTAAAAATGAAAGCCAAGTTTCCTAAACCACAGAAGCACAGTGTTATTATAGTTCTTTTTTGGTACTTTATTAACATGAGCAACAAGGGATGTAGGCTCAAAAACCCATCTTCATTAATAATTATCTTCCTCTCAGTGGCGCTGCGGAAGATCGACACTATTCACCTTCCCTCAGTGGACAAACCAGGAGGCCCGGGCCCAGAGGTACTGCAGAAGCCACTCCAGTCAGTGGAGACCAGTCCAAGACCCTCTGACCTTCCTGCTAGAGCACCACAGCCTGCAGACAGACCACAGCCTGCTGAAAGACATCAACCTGCAGAGAGGCCTCAGCCTGCGGAGAGACCCCAGCTTGGCGACCTGCCCCCAAAGCCCCACGTGTTGGACCTACCGCCCAAGCCTCAGCTCTCTGACCTCCCTCCCAAGCCACAGCTCTCAGACTTGCCCCCCAAACCTCAGCTGTCAGATTTGCCCCCTAAACCTCAACTCAAGGATCTCCCGCCCAAGCCCCAGCTTTCTGACATGCCCCCGAAGCCCTCTGTTTCGGAGGTCCCGGCAGCCAGACAGGGCCCACAGGAGGAGGCCACGGCAGCGGCTAGGCTGCAGCAGCCTGTAGAAGCACAGTCCTCCAGTCAGCAGGGGGAGCTCTCTCCAAGGCAGGCCAGCGAGGACACCAACGGAGCACCAGCTGGGGCAGTGGAGATGCCAGTGCCTCTGCCGCGCAAGATCAACCCGGTGAGTGGGAGGCTCCAGTCTATGCCTTTTCACCTTCACGTTGAGTGTATAAACATCCAGCAAGCTGTACATAATTGAGATAGTTCTGAGCCATGAAACAACTGTTGCCTGAGTATTGATCTATTTTTTACCATCCCCAAGGTGAAGACCAAAGCCAGACGGGTGAAGACCATCTACGACTGCCAAGCAGATAACGATGATGAGCTGACCTTTGCAGAAGGAGAAGTGATCGTGGTGACTGGAGAGGAGGATCAGGAGTGGTGGGTGAGTACGACCACCATGCCATGCTTTACTTAATAGCATTTCCACAGCAGTGGAACCCAAAAATCTACTTGACCAGTTAGATGTTCCTTTATCAGTTTGCAATGTTTTTTTTCTACTTGTCTCACTCCCTATCTCTGTCTCTCTCTTCCTTCATCTTCCAGATCGGACACATAGAAGGCCAGCCAGAGCGAAAAGGGGTCTTCCCCATGTCCTTTGTGCACATTCTGTCTGACTGACAGCGTGGCTGAACAGTGTGAGGCCCCCTGTCCCTGTCTGTCTATCTAGCACAAGCCCCCGTCATAGGCCTCCCCCTGGGACTGTGGGCATAGCCTCTGTACATAGCTGCTGTAATCCAAACCAAGTCTTCAAGAGCCTAAGACTCATCCAGGGTGTCAGCCCAGCCTCCCTGCACCTGAAAGGGTTTAAATATGTATACCAGTCATGTGTTGTTTAAATGAGTAAAAGAAAACTGTTATCCTGCCTACCAGTATTACCGTAGCCATAGCAAACCGGCATGCTGCCAAACAGGGTTTGCGGTAGCTATCCATTGGAATCTAGCACTTAACATGTTTTTTTGTTTCGTTTTGTTTTTCAGTGTACGCTGTAAACTGTATGTACGTATGTGTGTATACATATAGAAGCGATATGTATGTCCATTTCAAACGTGTGTACATGTACATAAGATATGCACACATGTTAGTATATTTATGTACCCATGCACATACACTACTGTGTAGATGTACAGTATGTGGGCACCCTGGCTAGCCAACGGCGTAGCTGGGGAAGGCTGCTCCTTTTAGTTCTGTGGTTGAAAAATATCATCTCTAGTGTTCCTGAGGGAGTTCACAGAGGGCCATTACATTTGAATTAAATTAAAAGAAATATATAAATATATATATATATAAATATATATATATAAATATAAAATAAATATTATCAAAATGCTTCGATTTCCCACATGTAATTATAGTGGCATGCTGACCAGGGAAGAAAATGAAATATTATATTCGATTTTTAATCTAAAAAAATGAAACATCTCATCGCACCTCCTCTAAACTTGTGACAGAATGGCATAAAACCACTCGTGAAGCTAGTGTGGCTTAGGTGCCTGCTCTGTAGTATCCAGGAGACCATTCGCTCAGCTCACTGCATCCAGTGTGGGTTCTACTGAGTGAATGATAGTGACGCTCCAGCTGACGTGGCTGACTGCAGTGTTGATCGTTAGGATCATTTTACAGCCTGCACTGCTCCTATCTGCAAGCATTCACTTTCACATATCAGCCAAGCTGATGGCAAGAGATGCCTCTGGGGACATCCTCTTTACTCTGTAAGGGGTTGTGTTTGGTTTGTTAACGGCAAGCCTTAACCCTCTATCCATGAATGGCAGCGCTTGAAAGACATTGGTCGGCTCGCTGGTTTTAAGCTTGGGCCTACCACAACCGATGCAAAAACACTTGACCCATAGGGTTGTTTCATAACACGGCACCCACAGTGAAAGGCAGGTACCCACACTCATGTTTGTTCAATTCAGGAAGTTTTTATTTTCCTTTTTGGCCTCGGGTCAAATTGTACTGTGGAATGTTTTTGTTACATTTTTTTACATGTATGTTTATTTTGTGTGAAGGTTTTTTGTTTATTTGTTTAATTGATTCCTGTTTATTTTGCTTTGTCTGAGATTGCAGCAGCGAGTGACTGAACTGTCAGGATGACTAAGGATGACCTTTCTGCTGCCTCTCAGTGTGGCACCAGGCAGGGAGACTGGCTCACACTTTAGGTTCTTCAACAAGTGGTTGGTGTAGTTAACAAGAGACAGTGTATTGATGAATGCTTCCTGTAGTCAGTTTGGTGTTTAAGATATTTCACATGTAGGCTTTTGGTGGGTCAGTAAGAAAGGGAGACACATCACATAGTGTTGAGAAAAAAAAGAAGAAACATTTCCTCTGTTGAAAAGGCTGTCAGCACAATTTCTATAATTAATGGGTATAAACCACATAAACAAGAGTAACGACAAAAGAACTAACTCAACAAAGGTTTTTAGATCCATCAGCTACTGTGGTGCTCTGCTAAGAAAACAGTATCTTTTGAAAATGTGTATTTGTCTCTGATGTACCATTCCTGTATTGTGTAAATTTGAACTTCATAATGAGCTCATAATTGGACCAAACGTGTGCCAGTATTGTTTTAATGAAGACAGGATTTTCACTACCAGAGACTGACGATGTAATAGCCTTTGTTCAAAATATGTCATTCCTTTATGTATTATGCTGGAACCAGTACAGTGAAATGGCCTGTGTGGCTATAACTATTTTTTACATGTTTTGTTGTGAGAGAAACTGAATGAATTATATTGTTTAATTAGAATGCAAGATTTATTTCCATGCAGTCTCATTCCTTTGATTTGTCTGTGTTTGCTGCACTGTATGTTTAGTCAAGAAGGAACTTGCAATTGAGTTGAGTACAGTAATAAAGATTTTAAGTTGAGAGCACGGCTTTTTTTTTCTTTTAACAAAGTTAAGTCTACACAAGCTTTTTTGGGCTTAATACAACCAGACAAAGCGATCACTGACAAACAAACATTCATTTTGGCGCTTCTGGAACTGCGTTATTACACCACTTCCTATGTGTAAATCAATTCCTTTTATAGTGTGAAGGACTGCCTCTTTGAGACTGAAAGCACAAGAGTATTTAGGCAAGTGACAGCACACATTTATGGTTGGCCAACCCGGAACCGACTAGACGTCTCATCTCCACAATGATTTTTTGAGTTATAGTTCATTACTTATTACAGCGCGCGTTTCGAGGTCAACATTGTATCACGAGTGACGGTAAGGTTTCCATCCTCTTCATGAGTAATCAGTGAGTAATCTATCATAAGCACATGACTTCGTTTTAGTTGAATATCAAGTTCATCACCTTTTGAGGTGCGTTAATGCTGCACGACAGTGCAACCTGACGAAGTAGTAGCCTATGTTCCTCTCGCGGTGTAGTGAAATAACCTTTTAAAAGTAATTATGATCATAATAATACAACCTCTTGGGGTGTATAAGTAAATTACCTGTCTAACATTATTTGTATTATAATGCCTGTGAGCGATAGTAAATAACTCTGTGACGGTGAAGAACCATTTTGTCGCGGAGAAGAAATGCTAATAGAACAACACCCAGGTTGTAGGTATACGTTCAGTAGTCCAGGGGTGTAGGTGAGTGTAGCCTGTAGGCTTTGTAAATGCAAACTTAAACAGGTGAAAGGAAACTAGTTTAGACCTTCATTTAACAACGCGTATGAACGGAAAGAATAGTGCGAAATAGCTACAAATTCAAACTTCCTCTGTGTCAAGTCAGATCATGCCACTTCCTGATTTTGTTTATTCACAACAGGCATTTTATTCTTCTATCATTTAACAATATGCATTAACCGTCAATGTAAGTCTAGTGTGCAGGTTTTGTTTTTCAGTGTCTAATCAACGTATGAAAAAAATACTTTACTGCCTGTGGTCATTTGTTGTATTGAATAGCAATGCATACCATTGCTGTTTTAAACAATTGTGGCAATGAAACCTCATGCATTTTTAGAATTTAGTTGAAACTCAATAATGTGTCAAATAGACTATTGGTTTGGACAAATACAAAAGCTATTTTGCTTCATGTCTTGGTTCAAACTTGGGTATCTCCCCCCAGCTGAATTAGAAAATGAAAGGCATGTTCATGCTATTTTCTATATAGGAAGTAAAACACTTGAATCCCCAGTATGTTGCAAGGTAGTGCAAGCTGCTTCTATTTATTCTATTGGCCAAACCTTTTTCGTTTCAAAGTAAAGTAGAAGGCTTTATCAAATATTTTTACATAAGCGTAATTCCTTTTGTGCTGTGTATTGCACACAGTGAATTACCCGTAGCAAATCTGTATAATATGCACAAATTTACAAAGAAATACGCCCAAGAATCAAGCTTAAAACGGAACACCCCATCAGTTTTTTAGAAGCGACACAGAATGGCCAACTGTGTGTGTGCGTCTCTGTGTGTGTCTGCATGAGTGTGGGTGAGTGTGTGTGCATGCCTGTGGGAGAGTGTTTTCTGTTCCTGTGTTTGCTGACACTTTCGGTGAGAAGAGTTTTGAGCCACTGACTTCACCACAGTGATGACTGCATTTTGACTTTGACTGGTGAGGATTCACAGGATCTTTCCCTGATTTGTCTCATCAGAAGCATGGCTGCTTCAGCAGGCCTCATCAACAGGCTGTTACATCACATACATGCTGCTGTATGTCAGAGTCATTGTGCACAGAGCTGGATAGCTATGATAGCTTCTACAGTACTACATTTAATTGTGTTTTTGGAATATATTTTTTCTTAAACATTGCACTGTGGGATTCTAGGACAAGATTTTGACATTTTGCCCCCATAGACAGTCTTCTGAGCGCGGTAAAGGCACAGTGAAAGGTGTTAGCTTTTGCTTCCTGGCATTAGCTGGTGCATCTCTGCAGGTTTCTTTTATCTCAGAGGACACACAGCTGCTCACCCCCCCCCCCCACACACACACACACACACACACACACACACACACACACACACACACACTCTATACACACCATAGCTATAGGTAAAGGTGACATATCCTACGTGTGAAGTTCTCACATAATTCCTATGAAAGTAGAACACCCCACTCACCTTTGATCACACTGGTAAGACCCTATACTCAGAGTCTGACACAGTGAAACAACATTAGTATGTCGTTAAAAATAATAGCAGCAGCAAAGTGGTGTCCACATTACCACATTGTTACCATAGTGTGCAGTTTTTAAGGTATTCACTCAGCAGCAGTATGGTTAGACAGCTACTGTGCAAAACTGAACTGAACTGCAGTAGTTCATATTTATGTAAGTTTGTGTGTGTGCGTGCCTGCGTGTGTGTGTGCGCGTGTGTGTGCGTGCGTCTGTCTGTGTAAGTGTGTGTTGGAGTGAGTGAGAGAGAGAGACAGAGAGCAGGGTAAAGAGAGGGGAGTTTGTGAGCACTCACACTTGTATGGTCATGCCAGGGGAAGCATGTTGGTACAGGTCTCATGGCTCAGGCTGACATCAATCCCCCTTGTTCCTGCATTTTTCCTTGCTGTTTCTCTGCAGTGACAGCCGCTAAGCAATGGTGTGTGCTTGCTTTAAAAATGTACACACTTCTGACATTAAACATATAGCGAATATAAAGCAGTTGATATATAAACCTAGAACACTGTAACATTTTTGATTAAGTGCACACTGCATTGCACACAGGCACTTGCTGTTTGCTGGTAATGTGCGAAAGCTCTTATAGCTGTGGGCTTCAGGTCAGTGCATTGTCTAAAGAGGAAATGGGCTTTTTATCAATGTGAAGACACTAACTTTCAGTTCCCCTGGTCAGAAGGGAGATATCTAATAATTTCCCAGTGAGTGATCAGAATGGAAACAAAATGCGCCAAGCAGTAGCATGTCTGTTGTTCATGCAAATCAGGTGGCTTCAAGTGTCTTGAGTTAGAACAACACAGCACAGAATAAGACAGTACAGCACAGCATAACTCCAGATGCTTTTGTAGAGATTTAGCTGTCACTAAACCACAGACTTCCACTTCATTGCAGTGATTACATGGTTTTGATATCTAATATTCTGTTTGACTGTTCTATGTTACTTCACACTCAACCAGAACAGGGGGGCAAGCATACCAATCAAATGTGTTTAGTCTGAAATGTACAATATTAAAACGATTACGTGCCTTAAATCCCTAAACCATGTCAGGTTATTTTTAGCAATAGCAAGCCTAAAAAAAATATTCAGACCAGTAAAAAAAAAAAACATCCAAGGATCCCTGCAATCATGTGTAACTATTATTCAAGAGTAGGAGCTCCTCTGAACGTCTGTGTGAAATGTAGCTAATGTTAGCATGATAATCTTGTTAATAATAATCTTGGTGACACCTTCTGTTTATTTTCTGACCAAAACATATGGAGACTAACCTGGTGTATAATTACTGTAAATTAAATATAAAATATAAAAAATCAGACATAAGGCCATCCATTGCACATTACAAATTGCACATTGTTGCCTGTGTCACACTTGATGTCATTAATTGGGACATAATGTAACAGTTGTATTGGGACATAATGTAACAGCTGTATGGATGTGCTTAACACGGGAAAGCTTTTAAATGCAGATATAATTCACCTGTAAACATAACTCAATCGATGACTACAGTCATTGTTCAGTTCCATTAATTGGTAGTCAAACATGAAGAAAAGAAAACAATAAAATTGCCATTCTCCCAGCAACCACAAGGTGCCATGGTTGTCATATGCCTTATGATGAAATGAAATGATAATTTGTTTACTGAAAAGTTACATATCTTGATTCAATTGACAGGTTTTATTTTAAGACAAACAGCTTTTTCAAATGATTTCTTAATAATTATTTCTGTAATTGTCAATATTCAACCAGCTGTGTGTCTGTCTGCATTAGGCAGTTATATAACATGCTGTTTACGTGCCTTTGAAGCTGCCTATACTATGATCAGGATTCTCATGCTTGATGGCCATCCTAGATGGCCAGCAAATAACTCTGACCTTTTGTCAGCTACTGAGACTGAGGCTTAGATATCATGGGCCATGGAACAGCTACACATTTTGGACTTTATGAAAGCATACAATTTTAAAATAGAATACAATAGAATAAGCTTTTACTATCATTGTACAGGTACAAGTAAAACAAAGTTGTAAGTACTCCACCCAGGTACTGTGCAAGAACATGTATAGGTAGAAAACAATAAAAGGCAAGGAAAGTTTATTTGTATAGCGCATTTTATACACAAAGGCAGTTCAATGTGCTGAACAAAAATAAAAGCAAAGAAGAATACGTAAAACCACAAACAATAGAATAAGTGTAAAATAAGTATGAGGTAAATAAAAGACATTAATTACTTCCCTGTCAATTACCCTGATGGGTAATTTATGTATGGCCATACAACCTAAAACGCTCGACTATGATTCTTATGGATCCCTCTAGCCTGGTTCTCTAGGTAACACCCCAGTGTGCAGCACAAAGAAGTGTTGAAATAAGTCAGCCAGCGCCTGAAAATATAAATATAAATACAAGAGTAGTGCAAAGAGTGAAAAACAGGCTTATAAAAACCGTAAGGTGATGACATAATCAAGTATGTTGCTCAGTGGGTGTGTGAAAGGGGGGTGGGCTGAATGCGGAGGCAGTTCCCACACATTCTCCATTTATAAGGAAGGGGGGTGTGGTCCTGTTTGTGCTCTCTGTAGTCCCCAATTGACATTCAGTTTCAGGTTGTTTCTAAGCACCATATAGACAGATACTCATCCTCCAAAAAAAATGTTAACAGGGTCCTCAAGGTGCCCTGTCAATGCTGGGCCCTTAGAATTATCTCCAACCACCTTCCACAGGATGGTTTCGCAAGGATCTTTGTTGCTACTGTACCATAGGTGCTGTAACAGCTATTCAATAAAAGCTATTACTTGGACTATTATCAGGAAATATTGCTGTACCCAGCGCTGAAAATACTATAGCAGCGAAGATTGTTGATTTTTTGCACTGGAATAAAAGTTTTAGTATTGGCCAATTTTCCAGAACAGTGGTGTGTTTCTTAACTGTTTACTTTTTTATAGAATAGTTTACCTTAACATTTATTAGTGTATTAGCATTTTTTAAACATTTTAAAAGTTTAGTTTACATATACAGCTGGGACAGCTGGATCTGCAATCCTTGTAACATCTACTGTAACAGTACTTTTAACTTTTAACATGCAAGTGTTTGAGCTAGAATCTGAATCTGAAAACATTGACATCTGCTTGACATCGTAATACTATAATATTTTAGACAGTCAAAATAAATTTCTAACCTTTGACTTAGTGCATGTGTCCACGTCCTACTTATTTGCTTTGGCTAAGACGTGACTTCAGTTCTAACTTTGTCCATCCTTGAGCTTGGTCTGGCAAAGATACCACAGGCAGGGAGTTCTCAGAGGCAAAATCAACGGGCATCTATACTGCTCTCTATACTGCTGAACAGAGCTACAACCAATCAGACCACTGATTTCGATGACGTATGCGTTACGCTCATTTTTCATTGGTTCCCTATTTCAGGGGCAAAGGAACAGCTGGAAATAGGTTGGTTGGCCAGACTGACTTGAACACGAAATTCTATGCAGTGTTACAGGCAGTATGGGCGGGCCCATGCTAGTATTCCAGTATTAAGGACACTAACTTGTTTCACCACAGCACACAAAACTGTCACAGCACACACACACACAATCTTTATACAGTTGGGGTGTTTATTATTAGGTGGGATCCAGGACATATTTTAACATTCTTAAAGATGTCCGATGTACAGGTGTTCATCAACTGGTGGTGCACTGGGTTTAAAGTTGTGCCTGCAGTTTCAGTTGTTGGTGGTGGTGGTGGACTTTTTAAGCAATGTTGTATGGTAAGTCTGCAAACCCCTCTCAGTCTAAATTATGTGTTTAGCACCCCTTTCTACAGTGCTGTGTCACTAAGGTGCCAACTCACACTGACTCATGCTGAGCTTATACTGATCTCATCCTGTAAATTTTCTTGGTCAGTTTTTAGTGTTTACTTGTCCGCATTATAGTGATTATAAGACGGTCAGAAATTCGCAAGAACAGTTTAGATGGTGCAAAGACCATAATAGTGATATATATGTTACTGTAAAAGGTCTGGTATGCAGACCCACTTAATAGTTTGACGTCCTCAGCCTGTAAGCCTGGGTGGTCAAATTACACTCATTCCTAACCCTGTATGATGTCATGCGATCCTCTTGTTTGATAGCATGAAGACGTAGAAAACAACAGACAGAATTTGATACAGAGCCAAGGTGATGAGACCCCAGGAGATGAACATTCATGTTGACCTCTACATAAAGTGCTGTGGGAGTAATACCTCAGCAGTTTCTCATTTCTTTTGGCATATCTTCACCCATATGCCTTTCCACTTTGTTTCGATGGGCAAATCGGAAGGAGAAAGGGAAGGGGTAGAAATTAGATAGAGAGAGTCAAGCTCTGAAACATCCACTAGGGGGCAATAGAATCCTTCTTAGTGATTTGCCTCAGTGTTTTGCCCCTAAAGGCTGTGTGACTTGTTATGATTGGCAGCGCTGAATATTGTGGTATTTTTAAGTGTTTCATGCTTAAAAATATCACTGCTATTGATGTGTTTATATGTTTACATGGTCAAATAACGTTGAATTCACTTGACCACTGGGCAATCTTAGCAATAACAGCAACAGCCCTGGACAATGTCAGAAATAGCATAATTATAATGATCTCGTAATGATCCTTGCACAGACTGGCGACAGTATCAGATAGAGGCGCCGGCCTTCTGATGTCACAACGAGAGCTATGGAGGAGGTGGAGGGGGAGGCAGAGGGGGACGGCTTCCAGGCAGCATCTGCCAAGCCTCAAACAGGGTGCATCAGTGACACCTCAGCCTCCTGCCTCCCAGCAATCGCATATGCCAGGCACAGGGCGCAGCCTAGGGGCATCACTGCCTCTGCTGCTATCCACAGAGGCACTGACGTCCCCCCAGAATTCTGCTTGGGGATGGGTCACTTATGTGTTTGTGTGTCTACATATTATATACATAGTACTATAATACATACGCAGACAAACACAAACACACAACAGACAATATTGTCAGGTTCATTCAGAGTTCAACATGTTCAGCGCATGTAGGTTTGTCTTGGGAAATGAGGCCAAAGGGTGGAGTGTGTTTATATCTGTGTATCCAAGCAGCAGTCTACCCTAGAGCAGATGGAGAAAGAGAGAGAGACTCAGCAATGATGTTGCTTTTCTTTAAAGGCAGAAACAGATGTGTGAGCTTTTGAAATGCGGACTGAAGGAAGTGTGTGAAACAGGTCACTATTATGTAAGAAGCTCCAGGTTTGCCAGTGTGAGTGTGGGACTGGATGGCAGCAAAAAGAGGACAATCACCTCCAGATGTGCATGTGTGTGTGTATGTGTGTGTGAGTTTCAGTGAGTGTGTGTGTGTTAAAATGAGTGTGTGTGTTTAGGTGAGTGAGTATGTGCGTGTGTAAGTAGTTGTGAATGGGGGGTGCTGAGTAAGGTAGGACTTACGGTAAACGCAGTGATCTCCCACTGCATCATATGCTGTACTGCTCTCTGGGGGCACCAGCCAAATGAGCGGAAACACTAAGGACATTTTTTGTGAGTGTGTTTAAATGTGAGTGTGTGCCTGAGTTGGGGCAGCATGATGTGTTCGCTTGACTCACATGTATCACTGGTGTGTGTGTGTGTGTGTGTGTGTGTGTCTGTCTGTGTATGTCTGTGTTTGGGGGTGGGGTGGAGGGGTTGTGTGTGTGGGTTGGGGGGAATGAGCTGGGGGTACAGTCACAGCTGGACTCGTACCGTTATGACACATGGGTGTGGTAGTGAAAGTGAAGCAGCTCGGCATTAAACACGCACGCAGACACACACACTGTACATATATACATGTTGATGTGTCCACAAACATCCTGACTACTCAGGCCACAATTGCTCACACTACATTTACAACATCTGGACAGTAGCAACAGGCTGACTTCAGTGGAGCGACAGAGAGAGAGAGAGAGGCAAAGAGAGGGAGGGACCTAGGCAGATTTTGGACATGCTGTACCCAACCTGGTGCTTCAGTGTATAGGAGACCGGTGACTCGAATTGACTTAAAATCCAGCAAGTGATGGAGTTTCCCATTAAGTGCTGAATAGTTTTGTGTGAAATGACATGAGCAACCACTTTTACACTGTTGTCTAGAAGACATACTTTTGATATACAAATATTGATATAAAAAATATGATATAAAAAAATATTTAGTGTATGTGTGTTTTATATGATTGTATGACTATTAGTATAGGTATCTGTAACAATTCTGTGTTTTAAGTGTGTGTGTGTGTGTGTGTTTTATATGATTGTATGACTATAAGTGTTTGTATTTGAGTGATTCTGCGACAGTTTTAAGTGTGTAGGTGTGTGAACAGTAAGCACTATGTTGTAGCGTAGTGTGGTGTTGATATTAGCCGTAGCAGACTGCCCACAGGCTCCTGCAGCACAGCAGCTAGTTCCTGCCAGCCTGTCTGACTGCCATACTGCTGCATTGGACCGGATGGGTGGTGGGGGTGTGTCTCCATCAGTATGTGTGTGTGTGTGTGTGTCCACGCGTCTGGTCCTGTGGCTGTTCACATGTGTGTGTGTGTGTGTGTGTGTGTGTGTGTGTGTGTGTGTGTGTGTGTGTGTGGATGACTAACCCACGCCAACGCAGTTTGGCGCAGCAGAGAGCGAATCTGGGTCACGCCAAGCCCTGGCTGGCTGGCTGGCTGGCTGGCTGGCTGCGGCAGCCTCCCTTCCTGCACTGCAGCAGAAAACAGCCACAGCAGCGGGAGCCTGCAAAGCCTCGCCGCAGCACACGTGACGCCCCTCCTCTTCCTCCCCACCCCTCAGCAACCCCACCTGCGCGCCTGTCAGTGGACGGGGGGGAGGGGTGGCAGAGGGCGGGCTCAAGGCGCGTGCTCTGCTGACTGGGCCGGGCGGGAGCAGTGGCTGTGGGCGGTTGGGGGTGGTGGGGGTCGCTGTAGTAGTAGTGGAGTGGAGTAGAGTGGAGTGGAGTGAGCACGTGGGAATGCATGCTGCCTCTGAGAGGGTGAAGGGCTGCTGCATTGCTGTGGGTGGAGAGTCTGCTGTCTTTCCATGCTCTCTCCTCGAAAACCTGCGCTGTGCACTGCGTAACGCTGATTGCATTTATAGACAGTCCGGCAACATTGAAGTGACAGAGTACATTTTCTGCAACATTGCCATGCATGCACACAGTGTTTTTGCCTGCAATGGCTATGCATTGTTATTAGATCGAAATCAAATATTGAGATTAAAATTAGAGAATCTAGTGGATCCTCACTGAGGAATTTGTGTAATAACCTATAAACCTAAAAACCTATTTTATCATATTATGCCTTGCAGTTGACATGTTTGACTTATTCTGTGAATTTTTATTTAAAATATTATTGACAAAAATGCATAAAAGTGTGTATAGGGTCATGGTTAATGATGTGTGTCAGTGTGTAATTGCACGATGACAGCATTTGGAAAAACTTATATAATTAATTACTGGAAATTACTGTACCCAAGACAACTTAAAATAAAGTAGGTCATTTTTTTCTTTTTTTAAAGTACTCCATTTTACCTGATGCTGGTCTGAATGGAAGTGTTGCTATAAAAAGATCACAGCAAATCTTTCACAGGACTCACAGCTTGTCATTCTCTTGAAGAAAAATGTGCCTGTGTCAAACTTCTCATACCCATCACCTTTTTTTTTCTTTCTCAGACCTACTCTCTTTTTCAGTGTGTACTCATTATTCATTTATTCCACTCCTTTCAAGTCACAGAAAAACATCATGTTCGGCTCCAGCTCTCCTCTCTGGTGCTTGCTCTGATTGGCTGAGGACTTGTTTTCAGTTGAGACAGCTTTCTTGGGCTCCATGGAAACAGTGAAATTTTGAGCTCCCCTTTCTAGCCAATGAGAAGGGTGGGCGTGTGGGTTGTAGTCAAATGAGTTTCCTTCAGCTGACAGCACCCCCTCCACCCACCTGGGGTGCCCTGAGCCGATGGTGGGGGCTTCGAGGTTTCATAATGCCAGCAGGCTCGGGTGACTGCTCTCTCCCCCACTGACATGATTCCTCACTAACACACATACACCACCCCCCCCTCTTCCCCATACACACACACAGAGGCACTCTCTCTCTCTCTCTCTCTCAGACACACACACACACACACACACACACACACATACACACACACACACACACACACACACACACACACACACACACACACAAACACACAGACCATGTCTCTCAGGTGAAGCACAGGGCTGAGTGCTGACAGAGTGCTGAATTTCAAAACAGTTTGTGTGAATCACCCATCTGGTCTGTTAGCACCATGCCGTGTACTGTTGTGTTTGTTTGGTATAACTTGGTGTGCTTTACAAGCCTGTTGTTAAGGGGGTTGGCATTGAAGAGTTCTGACTACAGGGGGAAAAGACTGTTGACATTTCCCTGCGTGTGTTAGTGTGTGTGTGCTTTGATTTTTTTTACTGCACACACCAAGAGAAAAACTCTCACATACTTAACTATTTTGTGGGTTTGCCACAGGTTTTTGTACCTGATCTAAATGGTACCATGTCAGTTTTAGGCACACCTTCTTACCCCACTTTGTCTTTAATAGGTCATCCGTTATGCTTTGGATTAGAGAACCTCAGTGACCTTTAGGTGCGTTAAACCACCTCCACGGTTAATATGAGGCAAATCTGCCTCTACCTCAGCAAGCTCCGTCCACCCCTGTGCAGATCTAATCTAGTTTAACACACACACACATGCACACCAA
This sequence comes from Setipinna tenuifilis, assembly GCA_030347295.1. Taxonomy (NCBI): domain Eukaryota; kingdom Metazoa; phylum Chordata; class Actinopteri; order Clupeiformes; family Engraulidae; genus Setipinna; species Setipinna tenuifilis. The sequence goes on from CM059265.1 coordinate 18,819,255, forward strand.
AAATACACACGCACGCACACACACACACACACACACACACATGCGCACTAACACACACACACACACACACACACACACATGCGCACCAAAAATACACACAGACACACACACACAGACACACACACACACATGCGCACTAACACACACACACACACACACACACACACACACACACACATGCGCACTAACACACACACACACACACACACACACACACACTTACATTAACACATACAGGACTTTTCCCTGTACCCTGTCCCTGTCCCTGTACCCTGCATTGCTGTATGCACTGCTGAGCCAAGAGAGGTGACTCTCTGTCCTGGTATTACCGGTTGTATGTGTGTTTGAGGGGTGAGGGAAGAGGGGGCGATGACTCCAGAGTCGGCCTGGTCAGTTCTTTTTTTGCAGTGCCAGATGACTGCTGTGAGTCACGTTGCTATGATGAAGATGGTCATGGAGCTCTCTCAGGGACCTGACACATTCCTTCCTCAGGGAGCAGTGACTTCACAGGGGATCTGCGTTTGCCCACTCCACCCCACCCCACCCACGCACCCACCCATCTGTGCCAGTTTGGGGCAGTGAGACTGGTGCGCTAGCACTGCTAGGGGGCAGTAGAACACTGAGGAAGCGCCAGCCGGCAGGCAGGAGGCAAGGAGGGGCTGCAGCACAGACGAGGAGTGTGGTCAGCAGTATCTGTTACTCGCAGCATGGGTGGGGCACTGGACCTCAGGGTATGTGGACATGTTGGTGCGTTCACCGAAAGTCTGTCAGGGGCTAGCGCAATATTTCAGGGAGTTGGTTCATGAATCTGGACCAAAGAAATGAAGCGTTAGAACATCATGTCCAAATATAGGAGGCCCTTTAAACTGTGGGATTGGATAGTTTTCTAACTTACCTTTGGGCTGTCTGGATGTATGAAATGCTGAAATTTAAATGCCTGTAAATATACTCACTGTCAGGGTATTAGGGGTGCTTTGGTTGAGCAAGTCTGCCGAACAGCTGTTTAAGAAAACACACACACACACACACACACACACACACACACACACACACACACATATGTAGTGGAGATAAAGAGATAGCGAGCTGTGCATGCTAGCTGTGGTGCTGTGATACCAGTGACAGATGCTGCCAGTCACGCTCACACATGTCGCCAGATGTTGGCATAGTGGTGCGTTGGGCGGTTGCAGGGGGTCCGGTTGGTTCGGCACGCAGAGGCCAGCAGGGCCCATCCCCAGAGTGTCTGCATGGGGCACAGAGGGGGGCATGCATATTGCAGCTCCATACTGCGGCACTTGTGGGATATGTATTATGCACAAGTCCGTGCCATGTAGGACGACGACTCACTGATATGGGCATCATAGTATTATCTTTTGTGATGGTGTATTATATTTCTCAAAACTACTGTATTGGTTTTTGAGTCAGTTGTTTGTTTTGCGTGCCAACATATGTGGCAAACATTGGTTGATTTTGTGCTGTGTTTTAAACTCTTGTCTGTGTAAAAGCAGTGTTATAAGCTGTTTTCAATCTATAGTAATCTACCAAAATTATATTGTATATAATGTATAATAATCTACAATTTAAACGGAAAGTGAATTAAAATGTTCTTAAAATGAAAGTAGGTCAAATGTAATTACATTGTGTTACATAATGCTACATTCTGTCACCATGTTTTACTAATACACAGGCCTAATAGCAAACCACTGAAATTGAGGTTGCACTAAATATTGATTGGATTTTTGTTTTTGCTTTGCTTTAACTTATTTTACAAGTAATGATTTTAAAATAATTTTCTCATAACAGCTTTTTTCAATGCTTTAAACTTTTGCTTTTGTATATGCTGTTTACCCAGGCACATGTGTACAGAAAAAGTCCCTTCCCACCACACACACATATACACACACGTGCGCACACACACACACACACACACACACACACACACACACACACACACACACACACACACACACACACGTGCGCACGCACACATACACACACACACACACACGTGCGCACATACACACACACACACACACACACGTGCACACACACACAGACACACACACACGCACACCCCAACACAGACAGACACAGAGTTATAGCCATAGAGACAATCCCGACTGTCTTACCCACTTGGGGCACACATACAGTAGAGGCCCATCCATTATAGAGGGAGTCTCATTGGGCTGTGATGGCTGGCCGAGGGCTCCTAGGTGAGTGTGATTTATGAGCACCTGCTTCCTCTCTCCACAGGTTCCTCCTCACTGGTGGCTATGGGGAACCTAATCAAGGTCCTGACACGGGACATAGACAACAACACCGGCAACTTCTTCTTGGACTTTGAAAGTAGGTCGTCTTCGCACTCAAGAAAGTCTGCCTCAACCCCTGCACACCACGCACTTTAGAAAGTCTACCCCTTACACACACTCACATAAAGTCATATGTACATGCCTATACACTAATGTACAAACACAGACCAGTGAGTTTAAGCTTGACTAATGCTGAACCAGCTTAGATTTTATTAGAATTTTCAATGTGAAAAAAATCTATCTATCTATCTATCTATCTATCTATCTATCTATCTATCTATCTATCTATCTATCTATCTATTGATAGTGAATAGCCTGCCATTATGCCAACCCTAAGCTTTCTAACACCCCCCCCCCCCCCCCCCCCCCCCCCCTCCCGCATCAGATGCCCAGCCCACAGGACCAGAGAGGAAGGTGTGGGACCAGGTGAATGAGGTCTTAGTGGAGGCCATGGAGATCCTCGATGAGCTACAGTCATACAGTGGAGCAGGAGAAGCCATCAGACAGGTAAAACATCATGACCTTACAGTCTTAAAAGTCTGAGAATTATTATTAATATTAGTAGTAGTAGTAGTCGTAGCAGTGCTTTTCGTAGTAGTAGTGGTGGCAGCTGTGTTCAGGCTGTTAAAATATATTCTTCAGGTAAGGCTCATATCTGCATCAGCACAGGTGAATAAGCATGTGTGCTCTTGACAGGCTATACAGCAGCCCAGTGAGGAGCGTGTGCAGGAGAGAGCCTGGGCTGCTGTTGTTCCACTGGTGGGAAAGCTGAAGAAGTTCTACGAGTTCTCCCTGAAGCTGGGTATGCCTGTCCTCCCATTTAAGACCATGTTAATTTCTTAACTTCACATGCTCATTCAGTCTCCCAAGTTCAGGTGAGGAACACACAGTGGCTTTGCTGTGTGTAAGTGTGTGAGTGTGTGTGTGTGTGTGTGTGTGTGTGTGTGTGTGTGTGTGTGTGTGTGTGTGTGTGTGTGTGTGTGTGTGTGTGTAAGTGTCAGCTTATTGTATGTGGACTACGGTGTATGACCAAGAAGTGCAATCCTGGTTCTGGGAAGGGCTGATGCTCTTCCACCAGTAAGTCAGCTGACTGGTGTAGTTCTGCTCCACAGCCCTTGTGTTTATGTGTGTACAAGCTTATGAGTGAGTCAGACACCCTGCATGCCCTACACTACTCTAATATCAGCCCAGCGTGTCTCATCCTCAGGCTCACAGGCAGTGTGAGTGGCTCCTTACCATGTGCCCGCAAGCCTTTCCTTCAGACGAGAACTCGTCCTCCCTCTCCCTTCCCCTCTGCCTCTCCCTCTCCTTCTCCTTCTCACTCTCGCTCTCGCTGTCACTTTCATCCTCGTTCTCACTCTCTCTGTCTCTCCCTCTATCTTTCTGTCTTACTCTCTCTCTGTCTTTCTCTTTCTCTTTGTGTCTCTCTCACTATATCATGCACGCTCTCTTTATATATATATTTCTATCTCTCCTGCTCTGTCCCTATGGCTCTTTCTCTCTGTCTTTCCCTGTCTCTCTCCCTGTCTATATGTATCTCTCTATTTCTCTCTTTCTCTCCTTCTCTATCTATATTCCGCTCTGTCTGTCTTTACTCTCTCCCCATCTGTATCTCTCTACCCTCTTCCTCTCTTTGACTGCACTGATCTCATCCCCTCCCTCTGACTCAGACAGAGCAAGTGTCTGATGCCTGCATCGTCTTCCCGAAAATGTCCTTCCTGACGCACCTCTTGTGGTGGAGAAGGGCATGGTGTTGGGGGGAGGGGATGATTGGCCAAGTGTGATGGTTGACGATGCGAGCTGGAGGTGGACACGATGAGCCGCGGCACAAAGCCCCAACAGCTGTCACTCAGAGATGAGGTCACGCCTGGTCAGCCAGCATTAGAGCGCACGTCAGTCTGCCGCTCTCGCGGGCGCCGTTGCTTATGTAATGCTTCTGTTGCCCCGCCTACTCGAGTACTGCCCCACATTTCCCCCACACCACCCACTACTGTGGTAAGGGAAATGTCAGGAGGGCTGCCCTTAAGCTTTGTAGTAGACCCCTAGTTGTAGCACGGGGTGAGGAATGGTGTTGTGGCGCTAATCGGCTATGGGTTGGTCACGAAAATGGTTACACAATCCAATTGTGTGGGTTTAGATGTTGAAGAGGTCTGTGCTGTGTGTGTGTGTGTGTGAGTGTGTGAGTGTGTGAGTGTGTGTGTGTGTGAGTGTGTGTGTGTGTGTGTGTGTGTGTGTGTGTGTGTGTGTGCGTGTGTGTGTGTGCGTGTGTGTGTGCGCGTGTGCGCGTGCGCATGCGCGTGTGCATATGTGTGTGTGTATGTATGCGCAAGCATGCATGTGTGCTCGTGTGTGTGTGTTGTAGTGCATGACAGACACCTGGCCCATGTGGGACTTCCCCGTGGCGGAGCGGCGGCGCGTCTTAATTGGATTAGAGCTCTCCTTGGGCCAGACGAATCTGTGTTACCGCGCCAAACACACTGCCACCACTCCACCACCACTACGGCCGGATTCCTCTCCCCTCTCGTGCTGGGCTGCACGCTAACCCAAAACACTTTTGGCATTTGTAATTCTTTGTTTTCTTGTGTCTGTTTTAGCCTATTCCTTTAGTAATTTGAGTAGAACACATTTGACTGAGGCAGTAGCTCACAGAAACATTATGACATGATGAAGGTGGTTCCTCAGAGCTGTTACCCTGAGATTCAGAAATTTATGACCAATAAAATCATACAGTTTTGATCCCATCATGCCTCAGACTTCATCTGAGCATTCCCAGGATCACAGGCTATGATGTGAGTGCTCAGGTATGCAGTGTTCAGCTGTTGTGACAGTGAAGGCTGCCATGGTTGTGTTGTGCTTCTCTGAGGCCTGGGGGGGTTCCTGTGAATCAGATGAGTGGGAGGGGGGTTTAGACAGAAGGGAAGTAGGTCATGACCTAATTAACTATGACACATCCTCTAATCAGCCACAAACACGCCAGCCAATAGGAGCCCTCTCTGGGGGCCAAGCCCACCCCCAGACGCCTCTGGTATGGTCAGAAACCCTGCTATAGCTCCCGCCTCTTCTCCCCCTAACCCCAAACAACCCCCCCAACTGAATTGTGGGATTTGTTTTGGTCTGTGGGGAAGGGAGCTGAAGAGTGCTGAAAAATGCATGTGGATGGCTGTGCGTGCCGCCATAAGAGGAAACTGTGTCTCTGGCGTCCTGGGCATAAAGCTGCTACCATGGCACTGAGACTCGTCTGCAACCCAGTCTGCCCCCTCCCTCCCCCAAACAAAACACACACAAACACACACACACACACACACACACACATCTTCCTTCATCCTCCACCTCCACCCCCTCTGGTGCAGAGCCATGTGGGGACAGTGCCAATAGTCCTGCAACAACTACCAGCTCATGTATAAAAACAGAAACTAGGGTGTTCGATTTTCTCACATTGTAAATAGTGGTAGCCTCATGTGTTCTTTATGTTGATTGGGTTTGCAGTAAATAAAGTTAATTGAAGCATCCTTATTGATTTAGATTAACTGCAGTCAGCTCCAGTTGGCTTCCATTATTGTTCTCTCCATCCATCTCCTGTTTAATTTCTCCTTCACCCCAGAGACCTGACCTTCCCATTTATCCTCAATTACGGTTTTTGAATCCTGTAATACCGCATCACCATCTCATTCTTTGTCCTTTCTGTCCCCTTGTTTCTTTCTTTCTCTCTCCACCACCCCTTCCCTCTCACACCTTCATCCCATCATCATTATCCCCCCCCATCTCCGCTTCTCTCTTTCTCTGTCTCTGTCTGTCTGTCTCTCTCTCTCTGTCTCTGTCTCTCTCTCTCTCCCTCACACCCTTTCTTTAGAGGGGGCACTGCATGGCCTGCTGAGCTCTCTGACGAGCCAGCGCTGTAGCCCCACGCAGCACCTGGAGCAGGAGCAGGCACTGGCACGGCAGTTCGCCGAGATCCTGCACTTCACGCTGCGCTTTGACGAGCTCAAGGTGAGCGCACAGGCCGTCACCCCAGCAGGAGTGCAACCGGCTCCACAACCAAGCTCTCATGCACGGCCGGCAGGGCCCTCTCCTTCTAGTGGCTCACTGCTAACTCAACACCTGACCACCACAGTGCTGCTCTGCTTAAGCCAACTGCTGACAACAGGGCGGGATGTGGATTTAGGGAGCATGAGAAGAGAGAAAGAGCGAAAGAGAGAGAAATTGAATGACAGGGTGGGAATGAGCAAAAGCTTAAAATAGAAACAGAGATCAGTAGGATGGTGCAGGGTGTAAAACAATGTCATAATTATCAGCATAAAGGTGAGAGGTGCTGAGGGAAATCGAAGGTGAGAGGAAAAGCATATCATAGTGAGTTGTGAATTTGAGAGAAATGTGTCTCGGGGCAGGGAAGGCTCTCATTAATGCACCCATGAATGTTGGAGTGTCAGCTCCTTTGAATTTTCTTCACCTCTGTGCTTTGTCCACCAGCACTTCTTGCATAGACCCTTTCCAGAGTTTTATCAGTTTAGCTTATGTCAGCTAAGCCTGAACCATTCTAACCTACTGTGCTGTATGCTGTAAACCACACAAGAGATACCTGGAGACTCCTTCAGCTTCTTGTTAGTTGAGTTAATCGCTTTGGCATCAAATTGAGGCTGGTTGTGAGATTTCTGCTACACTTTGCACCTAGTTTGCAGATTCATGAACCCAATTATGGCCCGAAACAGCCTGGTTTGTTGAGGTAATTGCAAATTTATGCCAATAAGCAAAATAAAAAATTAATGAACCGCTTCGTCTGCATAATACTGGGGCTGGCCTGATGGAGAGCAGGAGAGCAGATGTCGGCAAGGCATAAGTCTGGCGCAGGGTGGGGTGGCGGGGTCAGGGTTTGGCTGGGGTAAGGGGGGTAGGGGGTGGTTGGGGGGGCCCAGTGCAGATGCTCACTGTCCCCTGCCCATCTCTTGCAGATGACCAACCCGGCCATCCAGAACGACTTCAGCTACTACCGCAGGACCCTGAGCCGTATGAGGATCAACAATGTGTCCGTGAGTAATGTGCTTGTTTTCACATTGCACCCCCTACACCCTGGCTCAGTGGTTATGGCTGAGTTTAAGTACAGCATGGATTAGGGGGTTAACAAGAGCTATTCGCTGTGTTTGATGGGCTGAATCATTAGGTGACGGAACAGGCACTGACCCTCTCTCTCTGTTTTCATTTTTTTTTCTTTTTATTCGTCCTTAGTAGCACTCTTGTCCTCACAGACCCTTTCTCCTTTTCTCTGTTTCCCCCCTCTCTTGCCTTTCCCTCCCTTCCCTCTGCATCCATCTTCCTCTCTCCTGTTTTTTTCTGTCTCTTTGTCCTCTGTTCTTCTCTCTCTTTCTCATTTTCTATCCCTCAATCCATACTTCCATCTCCATCCTCTCTCTCTCACACACTCTCTCTTTTTTTTTCTCTCTCTCTCTCTGTCTCTCTGCTTGACTGAGTGCTGATGTGTGTTCACCGCATGAGGAGGAGGTGCATGCGTGAGGAGGGGATGTTAATGACTTCAGCCTCATTACAAGACCTTGTGTGAAGCAGAAGTCGGGGATGGGGAGGGGGGTCGTCCACTGGAGATAAAATAGCTCGTTGACCTTGCCTTCCCAATTAAAGGCTTTCTCAGTCAGGAATAATCACGAGGCCTGGCCCGCCTAATGAATCAGGGCCCTCGCTGTGGTACAGCATGCATTAGGCATGCAGAACATGACAGCACACAGATCCATGATCAGAGATGGGCCTGATTTACATGCACTTTTATCAGAACCCGCTCCCTGAGCCAGGCCTGGGCACTTATCATTGGCCCGAAGCATAGTGATTCCCCATCAGCATTGAGAGTGTACTAAACGGTGTAGTGCATAACCTCTTGCTAAAGGGGAAAATGCTGGTCAAAGTCGCATGATAAACGTCTGTGTTTTTATAAATACTCAGATGCTACTGACACGTCAGATTGGATGCTGCCAGGTGCATCGCATGGTTAATTGATCAATTAATGTGAACTAACCTTCAACTGGCCTGACTGCAGGCAGAGGAGCAGAATGAAGTAAACAATGAGCTGGCCAACCGGATGTCTCTCTTCTATGCCAACGCCACCCCCATGCTGAAAACATTAAGCGACGCCACAACAAAGTTTGTTTCAGAGGTCAGTCCACAGCAGAATGCATCTTTATACATCTCTATATCTGTTCCAGGCTGTTCACTAATTAAATATGTGTGTGTGTGTGGTTATCTGTGTGTGTGTGTGTGTGTGTGTGTGTGTGTGTGTGTGTGTGTGTGTGTGTGTGTGTGTGTGTGTGTGTGTGTGTGTGTGTCTGAACAGAATACAGATTCACCGGTTGAAAACACCACAGACTGCCTGAGCACGATGGCTAGTGTGTGCAAAGTCATGCTGGAAACACCGTGAGTTTTCCTGTCATGGTTTCGACACTGAGTCTCTTCACACATCTCTATTTGCTTGTTGTTTTCTTTTCATCTATCTTTTGTGATATCTATATGGCCATTTCTTTAGAATGACACAAGACAACTGAGTAATGAGCCAACAGAACTAAGTGTGTCTGTGTGTGTGTGTGTGTGTGTGTGTGTGTGTGTGTGTGTGTGTGTGTGTGTGTGTGCGTGCACTAAAATGTCCCTAGGGAGTACCGTAGCCGCTTTGCCAGTGAGGACACAGTGCTGTTCTGCCTGCGTGTGATGGTGGGGGTTATCATACTGTACGACTTCGTCCACCCTGCTGGGGCCTTTGTCAAGTCCTCCAAAATCGATGTATGTCTTACTTCCTTATATCACCAGTGACATGTGACACAGTAATGACACCAACACCAGCATCAGTGGTGCTGGGTGTTCACACCAAGAGCTACTAAAGCTGTTAAACCGCTTTTTAAGTGTCAAGATTGACAAAGCTAGACACTTTGAGTGACTGGAGCAACCTAAAATAGTTGAAGGCAGCTCAACCTTGTGCAAATTGGCTGTGATGTGTTTCAGCTATAAGATTGGATGTTTAAATGTTTCACATCATTTACATTATCAGGGACATGAGCGAACACAAAACTTTTTTGGGAGTCCAGTCTTCAGTGATTTTACAGCTTCAGTAGAATGTACAGTTACTCTCTGATACTGCTGCTAGGTGGCTGATCCAGAAACAATGTGGATTGGTCTTAGTGTTACACTTCCACATTAACATTAAATGTTGTGGTCTAAATGAAGAAAGAGAAGCATTTTCTTATGGAGCTATTTTGTTGCCACAGATGAAAGGATGCATTAAAGTCCTCAAGGATCAGCCTCCCAATAGTGTGGAAGGTCTTCTAAATGCTCTCAGGTGAGTGTCTTTGGGCAGGAAAAGGAGCATGGAGTGCTCTTAGGGGTACCGCTTGTACATGGGTTGAAGTATAGTATACATATAGGAGATTATTTCTCTTTGGTCACTGTCTAGATTGAGAAAATGATAACTCGGACTAACGCCTAAGACATGCATATTTTTTATGTACAAACACCAATTATGTTTACATAAAACAGACTAGATCCAAGAAAATGGTTATAAGGCTTTCTGATATAAGCAACATTTTCTGAAACACACATCACATACTACACTAAGATCACTTTACTACTACACTTTTTCATAAATGATTAATCGTTTGTCTTGTTTCACACCCAGGTACACAACAAAACATTTGAATGATGAGACTACCTCCAAACAAATTAAAAACATGCTGCAAGCAAACTGAATCATCTCTGTGCAAAAGTGCTGGAGTGGGGCTGACCCTGGAACAGGAAGTCAGTGGAGTCTTTGAATTCAGACAGAGGTTTGGGGAGCAGAATGGAAACAAAATGGATGTGGCCAGTCTTTTTTTCTGAAATCCAGTTCATTTTGTATGGTAGCAAAGTTGTGAGAAATTACATTTACAAATTCCTCAGTGCCTTTTCCCAACCAAGTGCATGTTTATCAAATTGGTCCATTCGTCACACTTGATGTAAAAATCCCTCTGTCTTTGTCCAAACAAATCCACAAAAAGGTAGTTGTGGCTTGTGTAGATATTTTTGCTGAATAAAAGGCCATGTATGTATGGCAGCTATCTGTTCTTACTGTACTCATTCTGTGTACAATTCCATGCTGTTCTGACTGTATACAAAACATAGTCCTCTCCACTGTATACATCAAGAGATGGTTTGATTTTTTTTGTGGTTGATCTTAATCTGATAATCTTGTTTTAATCTGACTGAAGCTGTTGTTCCGTAACTCTTCATTTTGATCAATTTTTAGGGGGATATTTGTTGAATTTCATGAGCCCAGTATTCAGTCTCCCGGTTGTGTCTTAAAATGTATCTGAGAATATTTTTGTACATGGTAAAACCTTTGAAATTTTGAAGAGTAAATAAAACACCTCTTCAACAGCAAAGTTGTTGTGCATGTCGCATGTTTTTTTCTCTAATGAGCGCCTCTGTTATTGACTCTTATTTGACATTGACACAAAACAGATTGTCTTAGGACTGGTGAAGGGTCAAGAGTCTAGTTTGATTAGAGTTTGGTCGGTTTATGGCTAGGGTGAGCTAATAGTTTATATGTAAGTTGAGAATTACAGCTTGGGATATTGAGGAACTGGCCAGAAATCGCAGTTTAAAACAACATCTAATTCATCACCTGACCACAACAGCTTCATAAAATTTAAATGTCAAAATTCATTGGGAAACAAAGTTAGATTCTCAGAGTGAGTATCGACGTGAAACAGCTTAGCTAAACTATCCCTAAGGAAGGATTTTGTGTGTATTTGGCAGTTTTATGAGTAAAAAAAAAACACTTGTATAAAAACTGACGTCATATAAAATTTGATCTTACAGATGGTCGGCACGCTCTCTCCTTGTCCGTATCTAATTCTATGGCTCTCCACTGTGTCACAAAGGCTGTCTGTTCCCTCTCTTTCATTTCATTTGCCAAAATATTTTGTTTCCCAACCACTTCCTTGTTACTAATAGCATCTTCAGATGACTCACATCTGATGCGTTCCTGAGCCTGATGCATCTGTTGGGAAGTCTCCAACGCCTTGCTCTCCCGTTTGCTGCCATCCCTGTGCTGTTAATCTCAGGCTCCCCCTACCTCTCCACACTGCACTGAGGAACAGCAACAGCTGGGGTTAAGCACAGGAAATGATCCCCTCACATTTATGCTTCTCTCTCCATCTTTCTTACACATGGGCACACACACAGACACAGACACACACACATACACATACACACATACACACATACACACACACACACACAGTTCCTGAGTAAGCCAAACAGCTGTTTTGGTACCCCCCAACCAGGGAGGGGGATAGGGTTGTGGCGTGTTCCTTTGACATGAAATTTGGGAAGAGAGTTGCATCTGAAGCCAGCTGCTCAATGGCTGAGTGAGGTCCAGTGCTGTGTCTGGTGGATTATACTCTCCAGGGGGAGTAAGCGGGGGAGAATTCCCCCCTCATTCCACAGAGGAAACAAGGGCTTACTGGGACCAGGCATTCCTCCACTTCCCCCGTTCCTCTGGCTGTTTGATCACGCATGGATTGGAGTTGGGCTTACTGAAACATCACGGTCCACTACTGCCTTGCCTTTCCAAACACGCATAATTCCAAACATGCAAATATTCCCTCAAAAGTGTCTTTTCTTTTGTATATGTGTCCTTGATCAGTAGCACACCTAGTTTTAATCAACAGCTGACATTTGGCAGCTGCATAACTACGTATTCTACCTCCAGACTGTCAAACAAATGTCACCACATCAACAGCGTTGATATCATCTCCCAACCTGGGTGTAGGTGGCACAAAAATAGCACTGATGTGGGACAGGAACGTAAACTCAGCTAATGAGAGACTACATTGCAATTCATTGTAGAAATTGTACATAACATTAATTTTGATCAATAAAGCCATAGAAATACACAAATGGACAGGTAAAAAATGCAGCAGTGGTAATAATACTTTCATGTCTGTGCGCCCACTGAGACACATCATTATCTTGTAAAACAGTGACATGCTATTTTAACGGTGTTGCATAATGAATATTTGATAGGAACATTTAATCTTCCGGATATTCTTCTTGTGATCTGACAGTCTGATATCAGTAGACTAAAAACAGATCAGATACATAAATGAAAAGATCAGATAGCTTAGAGGTATAGTGCTTACTGAGCGGGACACTCATTCAAGAAATATTTTTACAGTGTTGTGTATAAATTTTAACACACCTTTTAAGATTATGTAGATAATATTTCTAAGTTGGGTGTAATATGCAAAAACAACGGACCTAGCTTAAATCCTTAAACAAATCACTACTATTTTAAAAAGTAAAATATGCCTAGTCTTAAATATAAGTGGACAAAGTCTTTTGGTTATAGGTTTGCAAAAAAACTAAAAAAAAAGAGTATTCTGTATTTCCCACATTTTACCTGCTGAATAAAATTAAGAAAAAAAAACATCGTCAGGTAACTTCAGAAATAGAGATAGAAAAAACTGTTTCATAACAATTTTTCAAAAATCCTTTGGGAAGAGTGACCACTTCTATGTCATAATGTCCCAGATGACAGAGGCGTATGGGTCTGGGCTAGGTGTGTGCTGGGTACTTTAAAATGAATCATGACTGTAAAGGGTTCCTGTGCTGCAAAGGCATGCATGATTAAAATAATAAAAACGTCAAACAGAGATTCCACGATGTGGAGAGTAGGGAAAGGTATTAATAATATCTAGTTATGTACGTACACAAGTGTCTGCAGGAGGGGAAAATCTAAGCAGTATGAGTATATGGGTATAATTATGTTGTTAAAGACACTGGGTCAGTGTTAGAATGTAAAACTAAAACTTTCTGAGGTTGACCAAATGTCAGATGTAATGGTAGCCCACATAGATTTACAAAATAATGGCCAACTGGTTCTTTGTATTGCAAGTCCACCAACTGAATTATTACCTCTGAATATCTCTGTCAGGTGTTGTTAAGAAGTAGCCTATAGAAGAAGCCAGCTATGCTGTGAAGTTCTTGAGGTAAATATCATTACCTCAAAAGTTATCCTACTGTTTTGCGTTTAAATTCAATATTGTTTTTCCACATATGTGAACTTTACATTAGAACACATGTTATCTGGGTATTCTGGTCATCCCAAAAATAAACAGCCATTATAAATAACACTCACAAGTTTCCCTTGTGTTCAGTGCTTTCCTCATGATACATGTGACAATGACAATGGCAATGACCCTACAGCAGGCTGTTTGAAATAGACTGAGACATGAATCATACACTGGTTAGTCCACTACACATCACTGTTCTGACACTACTGCTGTGGATGGGAGTCCAGCTGTTTTGTGATTTCTAAAGGTGTGAATCTGTGGTGAGGCACTAGCAATCATACTTGCCACGTAATAGCAGATACCTCGGAAAACTATAAAGCCTCTGCACCTCTGGAGCACACTCAGAAAAGAGAACTATCCAAGACCAAGACCATCAGAAGAGGCATTGCACTATTGTATACCTGAAACACACCTCAGAGGTAAGCTAACAGCTGCATACTCTTTTTTAAATCGTTTTACACATTTTTCCTGTTATTAAGTAAGTTTTAAATAACCTTTAACCCTGGATTATTTAAAATAACTATTCTATATTCTGTAACAATCTGAAACAAAGGTATTAAAGTCTTGTCAGTAGAAACAAAGACTAGCTGTGATTTATTCCTCCTCCCAAACATAGTTATTTTAATTTTTGAGCAAAATGTCAAAACTGTGGACTTTAAACTGAAAACTATGTAAACATAATAAATAATGTCATACTCAATTTACATTTTCTGGTTGGGACAGGTTCTGACTTCAGTTCTGACTACATTTTTCTTCTAAATACTTCAGAGATGTTCAATCTTCTGTTTTTCTCAAGTAAGTAATTGCTCAAGTAAACACATATTCAGAGTGGACTGTAGATCAGCTTTTAACTCATTTTCTTGTTCGATCACAGGTCTTTTTGTCTTGTCGCTATGCATCCCTTCCAAACACCTCTCCAGCCCATCAGATAACATGGAGTTCTACAGTGACGTGGAGGAATCCCAGTTCCTACTGACAGACAAGATCTCCAGGCCCAGCCTCCCCTCTAGGATCCCTCACTTTCAGTCGCGAGTAAGAAGAGCTGTGGTGGAAATGTTTGCTGATGAGGGCTCAGGCATGGTGGAAGGTACTAGTTCATTCCCATTTAGCACATTTTTAAATCATATACTGAGGTCTTGTCACAAGAGCATGGTTCTTCACTTTTTCCTACAGCCACCACAACAACTACAAACCGTCCAATCACCACTGAAACCACAACAGCTACGTCAAACCGCCCTCGCTATATAGTTGGAGTCCGTGTTCTGCTACTCAAAGCCTTCAACTCTGAATTCAACAACCCTCAGAGCTCAGTATACCAGCAACAGACAGAATCAATTGTTTCTTGGGTAAGTCATACATTTATATACATACACATACATTTATTCAATGGAATATAACAGTAGCAAGTAGCAACAGTAAATAAATTCTAAAAAGATCATGCTTTTCACTAATTCTACAGGTTGTAATGTCTTAGTTTTGTCATTTCTTCTACAGTGCACCCCCATTTATAGGCGACGTTATGGATCTATCTTCATCAAGGTTCTTGTCATTTCATTTAGGTACAACTATAGTTTATCTAATTTTTATTTATTTTTTCATAAGCTGTTGGCCATTTGATAACATTTCTTCAGAAGCTTTAAAGAGGCTTTGTGCTACAGTAGACTGCAGTCTGATAAAAGTCTGATCTCATCACCTGTAGGTCCAGCACTCGTTATCGTCAGGGAGACACTGAGGTTGAGCTTCAGGTGGAGTTTGACCAGGATGCACCTGAGACTTTCCCAACCAGTGATGATGTAGTGCTGGCTCTCAAGCAGGAAGCCAGCTCCTCAAACCCTCTCTCCATGGACACTTCCTCTATCGATGTCACTCGTAAGTGCCATCAAAACTGATATTACCACTTGCCTGCTGGGCTGATCTAATCACTTTGCAATATTTACACACAATTATACACTCACTCAACTAAAGTCGTTTAATGTTGCATGCTCGACAATTCGGCTTATTCCACACTTTTCATATTCTCTTGTATTTCTGCAGGTGCCCCTCGTGGAACACCCAATGTCAGATTCACCACAGATGAGACTTTTGTCATCTCCCTGCTGACGATTAACTCCACCTCTTTCCGAGACAGGGCTAGCCTTATCAAAAAAGAGGTGAGTGCACACCAGAGTAGACCCATAACCCAGTGCCCACTAAAAAAAGAGCATGATAAAAACAAAAACAAATGTAATCATGAAGGATGAGTAAATAAACCACTGTCTTTCCTTGCAGCTGGAGCCATTTTTCCAGGAGGACTACTCACCAGACTTCATCTGCCTCACCCCCAAGTCTTTCAGGTGTGTTAGATAATGATTTTCTGTGTTTTAGTCCTTTTGGGAGAAATAAAAAACTATAATTACCGACATCTGTCAACATCCAAAAGCAAGCATCTGCAATTACATTTTTTTAGCATTAAACATTTTGGAAAGTGTAATCTTTCCAAAGCAACCCTCATCTGACAAAATCTGTTTTATTTTCAGTGCTGGGACGGCATACTCCAACTCCATCTTACATCTCTCAGATCTGTACTTCACATACGACGCCACTCTGCCCAGCGCCACAGCTGTCTACAACACCATGCTTAGGGCAGCCAGGAGCGGCAAGCTGAGTCTCGGCATCATCTCAGTCAATGGAACAAGTAATCGTCACATTACATTTACACTCATTGCAAGCCAAGAGTGCAGACATATCTTAAAAAAGGCTCTACCATGTTCTCCAAAATGTACTACTGACTGACTGATTACAGTCTTGTCACACCCATAGTCTCAGAAATTGTGTAATTCACTAGTGTCATGTTCTTTTCTGTTGTTTGACTCCATTTTGAAATGTTCCTACTCCTGCCTCTCAGGTCTGAGTGCTTCTTCCTCTGGGGACCTCAGCAGTAAGATCAGCCTGTTCACCACCTGTAGCCTCACTCTGCTGTCTGTGCTCATGACACGTGCCTGGTAGGAGCTGGCCACCAGTCTGCTGCTGGTCAGCTGACTCCAGCCCTCAGCTTCATGAAGGGAGGATCTGGAACAGAAGAAACGGACAGAAGATTGGTACCCTGTTGCTTATTTATACTTGCGCTGTCATTTTTTTACCCACTATGTTAATGTGACTTTGGTGCTCGGGCAATATGAAATGCTGTGTATTTGTGAGTGGTTCTTCAGTGTTACTCATGATAAACACATACTATGATTATGGTTGTATGTATCTGACTCATCATTTTTATTTACTAGTAACTCAAAACACAATTTTGTCATGACTGAGGAGTTATATGTTTCCGCTTTATGTACTTGTGTTCACCAAAAGACATATAATGTATTATTTTATTTATTATGTATGCTTATTATATCTATGTGTGCTGTTTAGTGTAGATTATGTTATGTCAAAATGTGAAATGAAATTGAGTATTGTTATTTTGGTCAATGTGACATTAAATTGAATATATATATAATTTATAGATTTTATGAGACATAAACACATACCCGAATATTTCCTGCTTCCAGTGTGCTCTGTGAAGTGTAGAGTAAAGTGATATATATGTTTGGTTGTTTTCATATGCCCCTGCTGGGATTCCATGCTGTGCCATGAAGGGTTTACTGCATGAATGTCTGTTGAAAGCGAACAGGAGATTGATGTGATCACATGAAATCATTTTTATTCTTGGTGTAACTGCTGCCTTATGGGGGACCTCATATGCGTCTGCTATGTCTGTATTGCATTAAGTTGCTCTTGTGCATGCAAACAGGTATGAGTCATTACAAAAACCTTAAGTACACGCCAGAGGGAGTAACTGTATTCCACACAGGCCATTTCCCTAGTGGCCCATAAACACCTTGCAGCGATTGTGACTGCTTTCTCACTTTGTTTCTTGTAGAGACTGACATCACCTTTTACCACAAATCTTATACAACATGTAAAAAATACAAATAATACAAAGATTACCTGTGGTGATGCATATTTTTTTTTTTCCATTTTGTATTCAAAATGTATTGCCCTGGGGCACAGGGGGGCTTGTTTCCACAACATATTATGAATGGCATGTTAGAGAATAATTGTTTACATTTAATTTAAATTTAGTTATTAAATTTAGTTTCAGCAAATTAAGTTAAACTGAAAAAAAACAGTAAACACTAACAGGTTTCACCAAAAATACTTTTCCAAAACTATTGGCAAATAATTCCAAATATTTCAAATAATTCCAAAATGTTGAGTGTAACTATGTCAGTAATTTGCAGTAATAATATGCAGTTGCCATCTGGCTGCAATGCATTCCTGTCATTTTTGTCATAGAATAAAGCACATTTTATTTTTGTATAGGTTAAACCCCTACTTCCTCTTCCTCTTTCCCCCTCCTTCTTCTCCACCCACTTCTTCCCCTCTCTCGAGGCTATTGTGAGCTCCGTGTCCGACTCCACGCGCGCCGCATGCCGCACTTCCTGTTAATGTCCGACTGCCCTACACGCGCGTCTCTCATCATCATCATCATTATCATTATCGTTAACACAGTCGTAGAGTGTCTGCAAGTGCCGGTCCTGTTGTTCACACTGCCATGTGTAACAACTGTGTTTTCCTTAGCCCCTTCCTGATGGGATGGGGCAGGCAGGTTCCCAGGGTTTCTGGTTCAAGGCCAGATTCCCACTTATTTACTCTGCTCCTGTCTGGGCGTGCAGATAAAGAGGGGTGAGTGTGAGCAGTTGGAACATCCTGTTAATAACTACCCCACCCAAGACGAAATAGGGGGAAGATGGAAAGAGTGGCAGAGAGAGAGAGAAAAAGAGAGACAGAGAGAGAGACAGACAGATAGACAGACACACAGAGAGAGACAGAGAGACTGAAAGAGGGGAAAAACAGACAGACTGTGAGTAGTAGACTGAGAGAGACTGGGAGTAACAGATACAGAGAGACAGAAAAAAATATAGAAGGACAAAGAGGATAAAGCCAGGCCAAGGGCGTAGAGGAGAGACGACAGAAGTAGAGAGAGGAGGCAGGGGACAACGAGGGCACTCTGTCTGTCTTTCTCTTTCTTTTTCTTCTGTCTCTGTCTCCCTCTTCCTCTCTCTTTATCCTTCTGTCTCTCTCTTTCTGTCTTCTTCTCTCCCTCTCTTACTCTTTATCCTGCTCTCTATCCTTCTGTCTTTTTGTCCCCTTCTCTCTCTCCCTGTCCCCCCCTCTCTCTCTGTCTCTCCCTCCCCCCCCCTCTCTCTTTCTCTCTCTCTCTCTCTCTCTGCGTTGTGGCTGCTCAGACACAAACTAAACACCATATGGCGCTCAGATTACCCACTGCTTGATTCACATGCTTCTGTCTCTCAGCAGAAACAAACAAACAAACAAACAAAGTCAACGAGGACATTGCCACTTGAGCAGGAGCCACGGGTTAAGAATCTGGAAGTGATGGGTCAGAACATACACAGCAGGCAGAAGGGACACCACCGGGCACTCTGGCACCTTCGTTTTTCACACGTGAGAAAGGCTGCATGCCAGAGTGAATACACAAGCCATCTTCATGCAGCCAGGGGGTGTCCATGACGTGAATGGGCATGAGAAGAAACCAAACAATGCTCATGTTAGGATGTTAGTGAGACATTTTTGTTTGTTATCAAAATGATGAAGCACCTTGGTATTAGCCACTCAATCTCTTCAGGTCAATTTGAATATACCATACAGCCCCTGAGCAATTAATATAATCCTAAAAGTGGCAGGTGAGAATCCACCCCCTCACCTTCACAAAGCCCATAAGCAACAAAGCCACAGTAAATTAGGTTAAGTTTGAGGAAAAGGTATAAGTGTTTTTTCTTTTGTGGTTTACATAGCAACTAAGCAGAGTGCAGAAGTAGCACTTCCAGCTGAGTGACTAATATCACTCGCATGTTTGGATTAAGTGAGTCAGCCTTAAGGCATCCAATCCCACAGGGAGTGACATTCCACCAGTGGGCATGCCACCGCCCTCGCTGTTCTTTACAGGGGAAGGTATGTTTAGCCACAGGCCTGATGATACTGCTATTTGTCCCATCCTCTATCATCAACGTAGATGGCTAGGTTTACCAGATACCAGAGAAATCCTGTCCATGATATGTCAGTGGCTGAATGTTTGTGAGTGTGTGTGTGTGTGTGTGTGTGTGTGTGTGTGTGTGTGTGTGTGTGTGTGTGTGTGTGTGTGTGTGTGTGTGTGTGCGCGTATGTAAAAGAGAATCTATTATTGTGTATACTGTACATATTGCTAAATAAAATCTGCAGGTGGCAGCAGAAAACATTTTATTCTGCAGCTCTGTTGTCTGTAGAACTGTAGTCAGCATGACACCTGTCCTTCAGCCCTTTGTCTGTAGTACAAATACACCATATTTTGCAAATCATTTCAACACATCTGACTGTTACAATGGATTGTGTAAAAAATATCAGGACAGAACTCTTTCTCCCAATTCAGCTCAATGCTTTTGTCACCCGCACTCACATTCCCCATGACTCAACTGCCACTGTGATTCAGTTCCGTCTGTCTGAGCAGCAGGTAACCAATGGGTCATTTCTCAGCCCCTATTCACAAATGAGTTTATCTGTTTTTCAAGTTTCCAATTGTTTGTATTGAGTCTTATCCGGTGCAGTTAGATTACATTAAATGAATTTACCAAACGTTTAAAAAATTGTAGGCAAATGTTTCTGTAAGAGCAATAATTACATAACAGTAACTCTACACCCAAAGGCACTGATTTAAGCATTCTGCCACTAATGTATTGATCTGTTTTAAACAACAGGTGCTTGAGCCAACTGCTAATCCACCCTGATCTGCAGAGATCCAGTAGGTTTACTGCAGCCTTAACCCTGCTTCTCAGACCTTTTGTTCCTTTTGTCCAGCTAAGTCACCCAGTTGCATAATCACTCCCAGACAGAAATGCGCAGGTCTGAGAAATAGGGGGAGTCCCCAACCTCTCCTGCCAAGTATTTCAGTCCAAACTAATTACACTGTCTTATACTCTACTCTCTCAGCTGGATCAGAGTGAGTGAGCAAATGTGTCTATGGCATGTATGTGGTTATGTTTATTTAAATGCTTATACAACAGACATTTAATATAGCTAGGAAACATACTGGGCAAGTCAAGTCACGTGAACTTTATTGTCTTTTTCAACATACACAAATATTTGGGGTTACGAAATGGCTAAATCCCAGGAGCACCACACATACAATAGGACAGGATGTCGCATTCAAGACATTGACACACAGATACCACAACATCTACAGATAATACAAACATATAGTGCAAATATTTATGAATAACAAAGTGAAGAAAAGGCTTTTAAAAGATGCAAACTATGTCAGTTCATACCAGTCTATGGTTCAGACTCTATGTGGGGTAGAGGATGGTGACTTTAAATAGTGTACTGCATAAGTCAAGGGGATGGGTTATGATGTAAGTTAAATTATGGTGGTTGATACTCTGTAACTTGGTGTGTAGTACCCTGACGGCCTAGTGGTAAAAACAGTTCCTCAGCCTGCTGGTTCTGACTTTGATGCTGCAGTATCTTCTCCTCAGTGGCAATGATGACAGTAGTAATCACACAACAGTGCATGATAGGGGTGGGCAGGATCTCGTGGGAATTCTGGGTACCACAGGAGAAGGGAGAGAGAAGGGAGATGTGCCTGATATGTGTTTTCAGTCATGTTCTCTGCAACTGCTTCTGGTCCAACCCACTGATTTTATAAACTGGTCATCTGCTCCACCTTTTGTCTGTTTGCTCACTCACCATCTGTTTATCTATCCCAGCACAGTCATATCATCAGAAAAGTTACTTTGTATTGCTGTGCACAAGTCGGAGTGAGCAGAAGATTATGTACACATCCCTGTGGGATTCTTGTACTGAGTATGATGAGTTGGGATTCCATCAATCTGTTCTGTCTGAGACCTTTAGATTCACACCCTGACAGTAAGTGTCATTGAAAAGGCCTGAAATATGGTCTGAGCCACTTTCACCTTTTTTGTTGTCGTCTTCAAAAATGTGTGAAAACATACATAGACATACAGAAACATACATTCTGGAAACCCAGCAGGTGGGAAGAACACAGTGTACCTGTGAAATTATGGCATGCAAGAGAAGCCTTTGTCATACTTGTAGAATCATACTTGATACAACTTTGCTACAGTTGACAAATCTGAAAGCAAGCCGTTTGCTTTTTTTAAGCCATGGCATGCATATTTGGTTTCCTGTTCAGATGTCATGAATATATGTGTGTGTGTCTGCATTTGTGTGATAGAAAGAGAGTGGTAGGGAGAGAGAGAGAGAGAGAGAGAGAGAGAGAGAGAGAGAGAGAGAGAGAGAGAGAGAGAGAGAGAGAGAGAGAGAGAGAGAGAGTTTCTCTGTTTTCTTATCCACTTTGATCTGGCAACTTTTGATCATTGCGAGGGTAGACACACTTATCTGGCATCTCTGAGGCCAGCTTGTGCACAAACCACATGCCCTCAACTGCACATACTTACTTCATCTGCCATTGTATGGGTCTGTGCAAAAACACAAAAGAAGACAGTGAAAAGCAAATTCATCTTTTTGTTTTATATACCTATACCAATAAACATTTGGTATGCTGTGGGTGATCTCTTCTATGATCAGAAAAAAGTTCTATATCCTATGCATGTACAATATCAAATTGCAACCTTTATGAAGTGGATTTGTTTGGCATATACCTTCATGATGCTCATATGGTCCTCATATGGCATATGCCTGGTTGGTCAAAAGCCCTCTTGTTTGATTTACACACTTCCGTACATGTGGATATAATTCTTATGGTTGAAACTGAGGACAGTGTCAAACCATGTGGAAGGTCTGAGTTTGAGTTGCTGTTGCCTTTGCAGCCCTTTAGGTTGTGATAGTTATGATTGTGAAAAGTGTGTGTATTGGGAGGGAAGGGGGGAGGTACTCATCTTACAGTTGAACACAGTCCAGTGTACAGTGTCTGGGCTTTCATTCACTTTTCAGCCTGTAGATATTCATTCATTCAGGTCCTGAGCCTGTGTGTGTGTGTGTGCATGTGCATGTGCATGTGCATGTGCATGTGCATGTGCATGTGCATGTGCGTGTGCGTGCCTGTGTGCGTGAGTGTGAATGTGGCTGTCTCCAGTGCTTGTGGCCCATGCTTTTTCATGAATGGAAACAAGTGGTCTATGAGTAGCAGATGCAGCCTGAGGAAGCGACGCAGCAAGAGGCTGATTCACACTTAAACAACTTCCTGTTTGGATTTCCAGCCCCATGTCAGCAGGCGCTTATTTTGGCTGAGGGAAGTCAACAAAACCGGAGAGAAAAGAGAGGGACAGAAGAAAGACAGCTCCATGTGATGTCACATGTAAAAGAATAAAACAATGAGAGTTACCACATGTCTGTAAAATGAAGGCATGTCCATATGCAGTACCACTCAAAAGTTTAAAGTTAAATAATGCTGATTATATTAAGGCTCTGAAATACGACATATGAAATAATGTAATGAATAACAAGTATGTAAATAAAACAAATTGTTTTATTTTTTTCAATTATTTAAAGTAGCCACCATTTGCTTCAATGGCATCCTTGCTTTTCCTACTCTATACATACATTCTCTCAATCAACTCCATAAGATGTACATCTGGAACATTTTTGCCAACTATTGCGAAGAATACGTCTCATATTTAATGTTAAAGATATTTGAGAACTCCACTCACATTATTGGACAACTATTTCAGATGACTACTGCATGAAACTCATTAAGACAATACCAATTGCCATCAAGGAATTTATAGGAGATTATAAAGCGAAATTCCACATGCAGTAGGCTATACTGTATTTGTTATTTGTTGTGAGACAAAGAAACATTTTACTTTCCTCACAATGAAAAAACTAGACAATAAAACTGACTTTTGTATTCAATAGCCGTCATATTTTTATTTATAATTTTTTTTAAGACTTCAAAACTGAGCTCCACCTCCTAGTTGTGGTGAGGTCATGACCACCGATATTTCAACACCCCAGTCCACCTCTACCTGTTCATCCATCCATCCATCCATCGACCCATTCATTCATTCATCCATCCATTCTTATTCAGTCATTCATTTATTGATTCATTCAATCATTATTGGCACATCGTGTGTATCTGTATGTGTGCCTGTGTGTGTGTATGTGTGTGTGTGTGTGTGTGTGTGTGTGTGTGTGTGTGTGTATGTGTGTGTGTGTGTGTGTATGTGTGTGTGTGTGTTGGGCTGGGTTGTACTGGTGAGGTTGTGTGAGCCTGCAGGGGGAGCAGGAGCTCCAGAATTGGCTGGCCTGTCTGTGCTCCCTTTCTACCCCCCCCCCCCTTTCCCTCCCTCTCTCTCCCTCTCTCTCTCTCTGCCTCTCCCTCTCTCTGCCTCTCCCTCTCTCTCTCTCTCTGTCCCTGGCTGTGCTCTGACTGACTGATGCAGGGCTCCCAGGCTCACACTGCAACCTCAGGCCAAGCCAATGTCTCCTGGTCCTCTCCCTGTTTCCTCTGTTCTCTCAATTCATTCATTCTGATTTTGCCCACTCTGCTATATAGATTTGAAGGTCATTCCTATTATGGGTCAAACATGGCTTTTACCCACACAGAGACTTGTGTCTGGGAGACAAGGAGAGACAGAGACCGAAGGTCCAAGTGAGCAGGAGTGGATGTTGACCATGAATTCCTTTTGAAATATTAATTGATGTGTTTTATAGCGGGCCATAAATGCGGCTAAAGTGCTGTGATGTGCAGGAGCTGACAGAGAGCTCTGCTGTTAGTGGTCAGCCAGCGTTGGTGCCTCCCTGATCCACCTCCATGGAGTCTATACTAGTACCCTCAATACCTGCCTAGACAGCAGTTGTTTATAACCCACAGATAATTGTTCCATTAGCAATAAGAGTGTGTCTGCGATTGATGTGTGTGTGTGTGTGTCTGTCTGTGTGTGTGTGTCTCTGCTTGTAGTTATCTTGGTTCGCTTTATGCTTTAAGTGGCCATTTTGATTGATTATGAGATTTTTTTAATTAAATGATGTGTATTTATAACCCCATGAACTACTGAAAGGGATGGTACATTGATATACATGCACTAGGAAATGTTTCATGTTCATCATATATACTTTCATTAGTAATCAGCATTCCACAATGACTAGGTTCAGTGGTGCTTTTGTGCCTCACATGGCTTTGGTAAGGAGAGGCATGTGTGTGTTTTCCACAGAACCAACACTTCCTTGTAAGAGTTTGACAAGAGGCTGAACTGAATTATTTAACACTGAATTACTGGGCAAACAGTAGTTTCCGACAGAGCTGCACTTGCCTGTGTGGGCAGTTCTTAAGTCAACAAATACCATAATTACCTCTAATATTTCCCCAGGCATGCCACACACACACACACACACACACACACACACACACACACACACACACACACACACACACACACACACACACACACCACACACACAAACACACACACACATGTGTGTGCATGTATACATACATAAAGACACTCAAACAGGCATATTCATTCCCCACATCCATGGCACACGAGTAAGGAAGAGAGACATAGAAGAGAGAAGGAGAAGTGGACAGAAATGGGAAGGGGGAGGACAGCAGAGGGGATTCCACAAGAAGAGAAGAAATTAGGAGAGGCGATGAGAGGAACAGAAAGGAGAAAAGAGAAGAGAAGAGAAGAGAAGAGAAGAGGAGAGAGTAGAGAAGAGAAGAGGAGAGAAGGGAAGAGAAGGGAAGAGAAGAGAAGGAGAAGAGAAGAGAAGGAGAAGAAGAGAAGAGAAGAGAAGACAAGAGAAGAGAAGAGAAGAGAAGAGGAGAGGGAAGGAGAGGGAAGGAGAGGAATTGAAAGGAAAGGAAAGGAAAGGAAAGGAAAGGAGAGGAGAGGAGAAGAGAGGAGAGGAGAGAAAAGGAGAGGAGAGGAGAGGAGAGGAGAGAAGAGGAGAGGAGAAGAGAGGAGAGGAGAAGAGAGGAGAGGAAAGGAGAGGAGAGGAGAGGAGAGGAGAGAAGAGGAGTGGAGAGAAAAGGAGAAGAGAGGGATGGGTGAGGTCAAAGGTGGTGGAAGCAGGGGGGCTGTTGATAATGGGGAATTCCAGACTGTTGTCATCAGGGCTGGCCTCTGGCACAGTGCCACTGCCATGGCTCCAGAGCCAGCCAGACCACCATCAGATTTCAGCAGGCAGACAATGC
>CM059265.1:18847352-18864852 GCA_030347295.1 Setipinna tenuifilis
TATGTATGTAAGTGATCACCCCCCTGTGCATAAAGCACATTCAGAGTATGAGCAGAGAATGGGAGAGGTGGACAAGCAGGCCTCACATGAAACACAAGACGCCGCTCATAAGCCCTTGAACATCAGAATCTCAATTACAGATTGTTCAGGTAGTAATTAACATTAATTGTGTTAACAGCTTGCTGTGGCCAGGATCCGGTTTAAGTTCTCCATTTGAAATATGACCTGAACTTTGAAGAGGAAAAGATCAATGAAAGGCCTCTGGTTGTATGTAACATGAGCACAATCATATGATATTCTCTGGTTTGACTTACTGAGCTGGAATTTGTAGGTGCCAGCTAGGGCGGAGTTGGGGACTGGACTGGGGTCATGTTCATTCCATCGCATCACTTTAGGGGAAAGTCTGCTATTCTGGTCAAATCTTTTTTTTTTGTTTGAAACATAAATCAGAAAATTGCTCTTTGCAGTTCTCAATCTGTCTGTTCACTGAGTGCACTCACAGAAAAATGTAGTAGACAACAAACATAGTGGCAAGGACTGAGCCATAAACAACCGCAGCCAGTGAACACATTGTGTCAGGAGCGCTAAAGATATGGGTGTAATTTCAAAGACTGCACAGCTCAAACATCAACAACATTTCACCAAAGTTGTGGGCTCTACCTCTGAATTCTTTCACAGGTTGCAAAACAAATGTACAATATCTCACTTCAAGTACCCCTCTGGTGAAATTTCACCACTCTATTTTAGCACCAACACAAGGCCCTATCACATCTGCTGACATCCTCTCATGGCCACACTTTTTCACAGGCTCGGTGCTAGAGGCTGTTTATTTACCGAGGTCCCAGCCCACTCGCGGCTGCCTGTACTGCCTAACACATCAGTTTGAAATATGATTGGTCAGACCACACATTGTGCCTCTGCCGTGTGACAGCGGGCCCAGATCTACACATCCCAATCAGTGCTCCTATCTGTGTAACTGCACTCGGCCATAATCAGACGCTGCCGACTGACAACCCCGTAATTACCCGCAGTGGCTCCAGATGTTAGCCCGGTAAGAGGGTTGCTCATCGCCCACGGCCAATTGCGCATTTTGCACCTTTCAATTGCGTGGTGGCCCCCAAGTGTGTAAACGGTGGCGCAGCCTAAATATTTGACTGTTGTGATGTACGCACCATGTAGTCTCCATGAGCATGCACTGTAATCAGGTCGGCTAAACGGAGGCTGTCTGAGGGATGTGTGTAATTGCATATGATATTATGGCCAGGCTATACTAACATAAAAGGGGAGACACACACACAGGCCGGGCTTGAATTGGAAAAAGGGGTATGTTTATTAGCAGAACAGATTAAACAAAAGAGGTTGGTTGAACAGCAAATCTATGACGAGCGGACATAAATCCTTTTTGGGTCCTACCCCTTGGAGAAGCTGCTTGTGTCTTGGTGTTCTTTTATAGGGGCACGGAGGCCTAGGTCAGGCATGTCTAACCTGTAATTAGGGAGAGTGACAGCCAGGGCGGCCAGTAGGGGCAATTTGCGCATGAACAACCATTAGGGTTTGGGCACATAACACCCCACCCCAAAACAATGACTCAATGCCATCTTTTTAAATAACAGTTTTTACAATGTTTTTTTTTTTTTACCCAGAGCAGGCACAAATGTTCAGAAAGAAGAATTAGCCAGAACAACATAATATAGGCTTGCTTATGGTACCCAGTCATACCATACAATCTGTGCTGTGCATGCTGATCTTAAGGCAGTAGATATTTTTGAATCCCAGCTACCATGGCCATGACCAGCACAACTTGACCTCTGTCAACCTCTTGGACAAAGCATGTGACCGTAGGCTTCCCAAACTTTGCAAAATTTATAATGAAATTGGCATCAGACTGTTTGCAAAAAATGTTCCTAAAGTTGTTCCACATGTTTCAACTTTTCTAATAGCCACAATGTCATCAATGTATGCTTCACATCAGGCTGTCAGGCTTGCCACCTTAAAGGCATGGTGAACTCAGGGCCTGGTGCTGGGCTCAGCTACACTGTTCGCCAACATGTAATTGATGTCCTACTTAAATAAAATGCACTTCTCTAGGTTCACCTGGCAGGGGTGTTTTTAATTGGACACTCATCAGTGATGCTTAATGCTTAAAAATGGATGTGGCAGTTGACCCATCTCACAGGAATTAGCAGTGTTCGACAAGATACCAGCTTTTCATGATGGTGTTAGATGGAGCAAGTATTGCCAAGATTTATCACAGATTCATTGAGTCAGAATAAAAAACACAACATGGGGAAAACAGAGAATTATAACACTTTATGAGCATAAAGATGAACACAGTTGAGGTTTGAAATTGAACAAGGGATGTGTTTATTGAACACAACAGGTGTTTAGTCCCCAATTTGAACCTTTTTTGTTGTTTTTATTTTGGTGTTTAAGGTGTTGTCGGGTTTGAAGTGCACGGGAGAGCAATGTTTGGAGAAAATTCTCATCAGTGTTTCAGAGAGCCCAGCCATGCAACCACAGCCCAACCACATTGTTGATTCTCTTGTTTTTCTGTTTTTCAGTGGCTGGTGGTTTGTCTGCTTTTCCTGTTTTATCACTGTCTTGATGAAGGCCCAGTTGGGGTAGCCACATGTTCTTAGTGCTTATTTGATGTGTGTTTGTGTTTTTTTTCTTTGCCTCTGTTTGGGTGACACTTTCAGCGCAGTGCCAGAACGTCCAAATAACCCTGAGCCTGTGTCCCAGTAGATGGTCAAAGTGTAGGTATTGATCTGTGTGAGTGGGTTTCCTGTAAATCTCAGTATTTAGAGTCCTGTGTTCCTCATTGAGCATCACACAGTCCTACAGTATAGTCTATACAGTTTATAATGTCATTTTCTTTAAATGGGCAGGGGGTGGGGGCGGGCTCAAGATCATGATACTGTATCCGAAATGTCCATCCATTACTCAGAAAGATGAGCTTTTTAAATATTCTGTGAAATTCTAGGATTCTGCCATAGACCTTAATGTTGCAGAGCATGCCTCAGCACTGGAAAAGTGGGATTAGTAGCACCCCCTCCTGCGATTGTGGTTCTCAGGAAGTGGCTCGTCATTAAGGATGTTACTCTGCCTGTCTACCTTCTTTGGATTTACTCTCCACTTCCTCCAGGTAGAAGTGGGCTACAACGGGAGACACTTGAGAACCCATGGTGCAACCATGTTTCTGTTTGAAGAAATCCCCATTGTACTTAAAGTAGGTGGTGGTGAGGCAAAATTCCAGAACTATACAAATCTGGTCCAGGGTCAGGTATATCCTGGTGTACTGGGAGCTGTCCTGATGTAATCTGTTTCGTCTCCATAACTTGCATTGTGAATATGAAGGTGAAGTGACATAAAATTACACCATGTTTTCACAAGAAGCTTTAACAGTGGTATTTACTGCAGACTGTTTAACATACTGTTAAATAGACCAAAATAATACAAAAATCGAGTCAGTCTAACTATTGCACCTTCTGTACTCTCTGTCTAGCTCCACCCAGTTTGTGGCTCCTCAGTGCTAATAATGCACACCTGACTAAGTAATCAAGCAGCCATTAAATTCCCCTGGATCCTGTGACAAAGAAGCGGCATCTGGGATTTTAGAAGCACTACTGCTGGTACTTTGTAGTCTTGATTTAGCTCTCTGTTCTTTGTAGTTATAGATAAATACATAAATTGGTTGTTTCAAGTGTGTTTTGATTGGTTGTTTGGATCAGTTGTAGAGTGTTGTTCTCCCTGACAGGGCCACCCAGGGGTTGGGTGTAGGAATATTATTATGGGATGGTAGTACCCAAAACCTCTTGCCCCTGCCCCCTTATATTCTCAGCCCAGATTAGGGTCAGGGTGCAGCAGGGGCAAGATTAAAACACCCGGGGTCATGCTCCCTGACTTAGACATCCGACACTGCCTGAATATAAATGCCGGAATTTAATACGGGTGAAATCCTGGCGTACTTTGCTCAGCAACACTAGCATGCACTCACCTTTGACTGAATTTCAGAAAAAGAGAAAAACATTGTTTCATTTTTTAATTTTTATAGTATACCTTAAATTGTGTGGATCTGTTTTTAAACAAAATTCCTCAGAATATCTATTTACATTGGTTTGGATTTTCCTTACTGTGTTAATCCAAATCTCATACATGGTACAAAATCATCTTTTAAACCACGAGCAAAACAGATTTGAATCCTTCATGTAATTGAATGATGGGTGCGGCCTGCAATTTAGAGCATTATCTTCAAAGAGCAAAGATTATTTCAAGTTGAAAGCACTGCCAGAACAATAAAGCTATCAAGTTTCCAGGCCATAACCTAGTGTCCACTGCAAGAGGGCATGAATCATATAGGTTATGACAACTTGGGGCAGTAAATGAAAAAGACTTTACCTTAGGGCTGTCATTTTTCTTTAGCATCTATATACCATGAGAATAAATGCATGGGTGTGGGTAAAGGAGATACTCCTTTTAAACACCTGTCAAATGAACTATGGGTATGTTAAAATATGTCTTTATGACTTGGTATGTTTGCTGAGGAGCAAAACTACGCTAGCCTGTTGCATTTATCGCTTTTTATCGAAAAGGCTCGCTATGCTAGTGATCAGGGCACAGAGATAGTTTGAAGACATCACTACTTTTAAACCATTAAAAAAGCTCAAAGTAGCTCCACACTTCCTTGGTAGTATTACAAAGGCCCTGAAATTTAGAACTTTGTAAGTTTACAGATCATTTATTAAAAAGACTGTTTATACAGGCTGTCCCTTGTGGTAGTTTTTGGTCACCACCATGTTGCAACTAAGTCCATTGGAGTGTGTGGAGCTACTTTGAGCTTTTTTGATGGTTTAAAAATAGTGATGTCTTCACGCTGTGCCCTGATCACTAGCATGGTGGGCCTTTTCAATAAAAATGATCAAAATAATAAATTTCGGAATGCTACAGGCTAGCGTAGTTTTGTTCTTCAGCAAATATACTGTACCAACTCGTTACCATGTTTTTACATACCCAAAATTCATTTTACACTGAATTTCTCCCTTGAGAACAAACCGTCTTTCACCCAGCTGAGATTGATTTCCCATAGTGCCCTAGAATATTCTGCGATTAGCAATGTTCATGAGATAAGAAGCCAGCTGCATTAGATGTGCATCTAGCTCTCCTTTATGTGCTCTGCTGCCTAACAATAAACTTTGAGTGTGATTTATACCTATGTGTATGTGAGCTCATAAAACCCTTACTGGCGAATTTATGGTTAAAAATAATCTTTTCATTAGTTAAAATCATAATTAACAATTGTTACTCTCTAACGTATGTAAAAGAGATGTTATCAGTTGGCAGGACAGCAACCCCTATCCCCAAACCTTCTCCTGTGTATGATCACCCTTTGCTGACAATCATCCACCTTTAATTAATTTACCTGAGACCTTGATCCAACCTGACTAACCATACAAAGACACATTTTCCCTAGTGACCTATGCGTGCCCCGTGGGAATGAAACCCATGCCCTTAGGACTTTGCTCCTCTAGGTGCCAGCTGAGCTGCAGGAACAATTACAGTCAGTCCCGGCCTTAGACCTCTGAATTCTCTCACTCCCCACTTCCTGCCTGGTCCCTGTGCTGCCTGCGTATGTCAAGGCAAACATTGTTGGCCAGTTGACCTACAGCCTCCTATCAGGATGTTCTGATGTGAGCCGCTTTCGCTTTTACTCAGGAATTAGTTAAGGGGGAAACGATTTCTGTGTAAGTAATCAGTTCCTGTGACCATACCAGTGATGTGTGTCACTGTTTATTCGGCGGCGTCTCTGGAGCTGCCCACTCCCAGTCACTCACTCATGTTCCATACCACGGCCCAGCCAATTATCTTCACACCCCCAGTTCCCACACTCAGGCCTGGTATATTTTTTACAGAGGCAGATGATAAAGTTAAATCAAGTGAGTTTTAGTACACTTTCCCAATTATGTTTCCTTACTGTAGTATTTAATCATTAACACAATAAAGCCAGTGATACATGGTTTCACAATGTGAAGTTCACACACATACACACACACACACACACACACACACACACACACACACTGGCCTGTATGAGCTAAATATAAAGGAGGATTTCCACTGACAGGGTGATAATGTCATTTGAAAAATAAAAAAGAAACAAAAATACAACCAAAAATATAGATATGGAAACATGTTGGTTCAGGTTTAAGAGAACCATGCATACTCAAAATCCAATATATGTTAAAAAACATGCCATAAGAATGAAAAAATAAAATCGTCAAAAAATGATGACAAAACAGAATCATTCTATGCTTGACATTCCCTTGTTACCTGCCTGTGATTATAACTAACACAGGTACCGAGGTAGATGCCACTGCAATGAAAGAGTGAAGACATATCGAATTTCAAGATTTGTGGGTATTATTAATTGAAATGATCACTGTAGAAAGGGAAAACACAGCTTTAAACATTAATCTCTTAGTGGAAACACAAACCATTTGCTATGATATTACGTATGTAGGTGTCAATGAGTATCCATGTATGTATTTGTGTGGGTGTGTTTGTTGTGTGTGTGTGTGTGTGTGTGTTTATATATCTGTGTGTGTGTGAGAGAGAGAGTGTTTGTATATGTATGTGTGTGTGTGTGTGTGTGTGTGTGTGTGTGTGTGTGTGTGTGTGTGTGTGTGTGTGTGTTAGCTCTACTGTAACTTGATCTGGACAACCTCTGGGGCCCCAGGAGAGAGAGTGTGTGATAAGATCACGGCTCCAGTGCTTCATTACCCTTGACTGATTGGCTGCACCTTGTTTCCCTCGAGTAGGCTGACCTCGCCCCTCCCCCCACCCCCGCCGGAGGCTCCGCTTACCTCTCAGACTGAGGGATTCCTGGAATGGTGCTCATTTTGAGACGGAGCTGTGAAAGCGACAGGTGTGCCCACGTCGCACGTTACGGGCAACGGCTCAGATGAAAGCCACACCGCCACAACCACTGCTGCCTATCACTGGGCAGCAAGCCCTGGGGGTGGGATTGTGGGGGTGGTGGGTTGGAGAGAGGTTTGGAGGTGGGGGTTGGTAGTATCCTTAAGCTTCATCTTTGCATGGATGACTCCACATTGCATGCTTCATCAGTGAGTGGTGAGAGGGAGCATGCTTGCATTCTTTACCTGAACCATTCTTAGTTAAAAAATAAAAGAACTAATGCCTATGAAGCAGTTAGGCCAACCAACCAATCAGATGCATCAATATGTGAGAACTTCTTTGAAATGCCCAACCATTTCCTTTAAAGCTCCCAACTCTGCCAAAATTACAAAAAAACTCCATAACCCCAACAGTCCAGGGCTAGGGGCATTGAACCTTGAGGTATTTTGACAGATGGGGGTGGGGTGGCGGGGTGAGGTGAGGTGGCGGACATCAGTGTATTCAGACCCAGATCTCTCCTAATTTGTGAATGGATCCTGCCTTGATTGGCTGTGGACGTGTGTGTCAAACCATGCGTTGCCTCATTCGAAGGATCGGCCTTCTGTCTGGGGATCTATGGTTGATGCTGATTGGTTGCCCAGAGTCTAGTAGTCTATTCACACATGGGGGATAATGGGTTATGACACAGAGCATACCTTGCCAGATGCTACACTAAGACCCCGATATAGATGTGTGTCATTCTCTTGCTGATGCATTCTCTGTGATTTCCTTTGTTTGTGTGTGTGTGTGTGTGTGTGTGTGTGTGTGTGTGTGTTTGTCTATGTGTGTACTTGTCTATAACATTGCAAGAATTCACAGGCAGCATCATGAGTGGCAGTGCTATACAAAGCTCGGTCAGAAGAATAACACTAGATAGACCTGATTATTTCAGGCTCTCCAAACACCCTCATGAGAAAACATTTGGATTCTCCCCGTGAGGATGTTTAGATGTGTGTGTGTGTGTGTGTGTGTGTGTGTGTGTGTGTGTGTGTGTGTGTGTGTGTGTGTGTGTGTGTGTGTGTGTGTGTGTGTGTGTGTGTGTGTGTGTGTGTGTGTGTGTGTGTGCGTACATGTATGCGTAATGCATATTGGAGTGGAAGATATGTTTACACTGTGCTGAGGTGCTGAGCAGAAAGCTGACATAGGCTGACTGACAATGGCTTTAAGACTATTTTGCGCTTACGGTGCATTAAGGATTCCTTGGAAAGCACTGTGGCACCCAGAGCGAAGGCAGCGTGGAGATGTGCAGATCAAAACAAAGGATGAGAGGAGAGGAGTTACATAACCATGGGCTTACGGGGCATTAGAGTAATCTGCTACTCACTGTTTACCACTTACATCAAGTAGACTGAGCAGCTGGCCATAGACTGGCTCGCGTTCCAGTCATTCAGACACACAGCAGACAGACAGTGAATGAGAGAGACAGACAGAGAAATGGAATGAGAGCGTAACAAGTGTCACGGTAAACACTGATAAACTGCACTGATAAGCTTCTCTGCCTGTAGACATGGTATAAAAAAATGAGACACCCTATTGTCCTTGTTTTTTATCGTTTAACAGCACAGCTGTTAACAGGAGGTCATATCTCAGTGTATGTGTAGCATTATGTTCTTAAATAAAGATTCTTCACAATAGAATACTACACCATAACAATGCTTCCTTATACAAAATACCCATGAAAGCTGGCATCTGAGATAAGGTGGTAATAGACCAGTGCTGAGGACAGGGGGCTGGTACCCAGACGAGGCCCTGCTGTGACCAGGAGACCTGGGTGGTGAGGAGACGGAGATGGAGACGGAGATGGAGATGGAGACAGAGACAGGCGCTCTGGTAAGGGATTCTTGCACTGGGGAGACGGCACGCCAGATGTCGGTCACCTCAGGTGGCCCATCAGACAGCCCACAGTGTGTCAACACGCCAAGCCACATGTGATTGCAATACATACCATACACACATACACACACACACTCTCTCTCTCTGTCACATACACACACACACACACACACACACACACACACACACACACACACACACACACACACTCATGTATATACACACACACTCACGTACACACACACACTCTTACGTCCTCCTGCCCCTAGGTGGCTCTGTCACATTCTGTCCTACCCTTGCTGCTTTAATTATCTTTCAGGTGCCTTGATAAACTCTCGTATATATGTTGGGGTGGCAGTCCGACATATCTCTCTCTCTCTTCCTGGTGGTTGCATCCTGCTACAACTGCACCTGGCTTTCTCCCCTTTTGGACTTTTTGATTCCCCATTTTTGCCTACATACATACATACAGTATATATATATACACACATACATACATAGATACTAACTGACACCTATATATATATATAATACCATGCCAAATGGTCCGTGTTAACACTGAGTGATGTATTTTTGAAGCTGTGATCTGCAGTACCAGCACATGCACATGTTATGTGCTACCAGACACACATGCAGAAATACATGCACACAAATACTCAAAGGTACAAATATAGCTATACACCAAGGTTGTACAAACCTTACACGCACCAAGGTGAGCACTTACACACCAACAAGCTTTATGGATATCAGCAGGGACTTTATTGGACAGTTCTATACATGAGCAAATTGTTTACATGCTGAACCTGGTGTCCGCAGGTAAGACAGAAAATACTAATTATGAGGTCGTCTTGACTGTGTTTCAGTAGGCAGCTCAGGCTGGCCTTTGTGGGTTCCCATAGTTGCTTGCAAAGTGCTTGCGATGATCAGTTGTACTGACTGCCACAAAGAGCAAAGAGCCGCAACTTCTATATCATCCAGTGTGCATTGAATGCATATGGTGTTCTAATGTGTGTGTGTGTTGGTGTGTGTGTGTGTGTGTGTGTGTGTTCATAGCAAGAGGTGTGAGGTTGTTAGACTGGTGTGTTGGGTGTCTGGATAATTTTTCCCCTGGGATGAATGTGTTTAGAGAGAGGCCCCTAATATGGAGTGTGTGTGTGTGTGTGTGTGTGTGTGTGTGTGGCTATGTATCAGCATCTTGATGGTCTGTTGGACAGAATTAACATGTGTGTGTGTGTGTGTGTGTGTGTGTGTGTGTGTGTGTGTGTGTGTGTGTGTGTGTGTGCACGTGTATGTGAGACTGACACCCTATGTTGCTGTGCCCCCTGGCTGCTGTTCCAGCTGCTTGGCATATCCCTGTGACCCAGTTTCAGGTTTCCCTGCCATGGCACGCTGGCATTATCCTGCAGGCTTGGCTTCACATGGCTGTGAGCACAGATAACAGCTGGAAAAAGAAACCTGGCACTTCCCAAAACACGGAGCGCCGACAGGGATTGTGTGTCTGGAGCCAGGAGGAGATGAAGCAGCAGCACTTCTGCTTCAAAGCAGATAAGATGACTGACTGAACCTGACAATGAGGAGGAGGTGCCACGCCCAAGCAGGCAAACATACGTTGGTGCAGACTGTAGTACAGGTTGTACAGTGAGGTTTTACCAAGAAATCTCTCTCTGCTCGTGTGGTGACTGCTGTGCGGCTGTGGTGACGTGCTTATTGCGTGCTTACTGTGGCTGAGATACAGTGTAGATACTATAGCTGTGCACCCTGAGCCGAACAGTTGAACAGCTGTCTGAAGTCTGCCCTGATATGAGACAATATGTCAGCCATCCACATTTTTTGTCAAGGTGAAACAGCAGATAGATTCATTTATTTAGTAAACTGGACATAAAAGGGATAAGTTTGCTTAGTCTTACAGCAATGACCTTGCTCTGTTAGCTGCTTTTATCTTCAGCTAATGGGTCAGGTCATCTCAAACTGAAAGCAAGCAGGGAGAATGAGGGAGAGTTCTGTGCAATGTTTAACCTGGTGTCAAGCATGACAAAGCAAACCCTGAAATATTATAGCAAGGCAAATATCCGGGTATTAACCTGAATTTTAAGATACAGACATTTACAGCCCTGCATGGAGCAGGAATTAAAGTCATTTAATGCTGCACTTAACTACTTTTAAATTGTCAGAGTGATAAAGAACGTTGTGTTTCTTCAATATTGCGATAAATGTAATCTGCAGATTAATGAAGGCTGCTGTTATAGGATATATATTTCATGGCGAATAGTAAGTCATTTTGGCAGGTGGTTTTCTCCCAAATGAAACTAAAGAAAGTGCTGAGTGCAGGAAGAGCTGCTGTAGCCCTGGCCAGTGGCCCAACAGACCTCCCTGCCTGGCATCCAGACTTGGAACAAAGCAGAGCTGCTGCACATTACTCGAGCCCATATAAGGAAGTTCCTTCCTCAATAAGTGTTGTCCCCACGCCAGGCCGGCGTGATAAAATCTCCCTACTGGACGGGTGCCAAGCAAAAGCA
Source organism: Setipinna tenuifilis (assembly GCA_030347295.1). Classification (NCBI taxonomy): domain Eukaryota; kingdom Metazoa; phylum Chordata; class Actinopteri; order Clupeiformes; family Engraulidae; genus Setipinna; species Setipinna tenuifilis. Next base: position 18,858,653 of record CM059265.1, read on the forward strand.
GGAAATCACTCATATATCTCTTGGAGATAAGGCACGGCCGGCATCTTAGGTACACACAGAACAAAGCACATCTGCCACGGCTGTTTCCTGTGTGCACTGCCGGCCATAGATGCACTCTGTGCTCTTATCAGCTGCTGTCAAGTTCATTCTGTCAGCTCGGCCGACACGTTCAGCAGCAGGACGCTGCGCAGTGAACAGTGTCACACTCTCGTGAGGTTCAATAGGTCAGAGCCAAGTCAAACTGTCACTCAAGACGCATGTGGGGACTTTGGAACCGTCCCTCGACACAATGGAGTCACAGGTGGCAGGAAACCGAAAGTCCTCTCGCGCGCAGACAGCATTGTTCTGGCGATGCTTGAAAGTTTACAGCCTAATAATAAAAGGATGTTTACTTAATGGACACCTTTACATAGGCATGTTCTCTGAAGTTAGGAAACAGGTTGGTAAGCTAGGGGGCATTGCAGCAGTGAAAGGTTGGTCCAATACGATCCAGCAGTGCCGTTCTTGGAGTGAAAGTGCTACATCACTGCATGGCTCATGTTTCGGCAGCCTGAGTGCACTCGCACCCCGAGGCCAATATCAACATGCTTCACATCCTTAATACAGCATGAATGCTATGCTTAATGCCCAGGGGCAAACCTCATTCCCTGAGGAAAAACATCAACATCTGCATGGCTGCAGGGCTTCTTGTCTGGCACAGCGCCGCTCAAGACCCAAACAGGTTCCTGCAAGTTTTTTTCTACCACTCTGAAAATGCTTATTGTCTGCTTACTGCTCTTTTACATGACATACAGTAACTCTGCTCCTTGGGTACCAAACACATGACCATGAGACATCTAACAGCTTTATCAGTTCAATTAGGGGACATGTACATTTTCAAATGATACGTTTTTTCCATTAAGATGGCACAACTACAGTTGTTTTTACAAACATTACTGGTGATACTAAAACAACAAGCCTGTATCTTCCAGAGAACTGTACCCACCCTGTGTGATGGTGATTCTGGAGCAAACACAGGCAGATAAGATGAGTCAGCTCCATAATCATGCCAATTTATGAACACATAATCACGCTGCGAGAGCCATCATTTGTGTCACACATGCATACATTAAGAAAGCTATCCAGATTAGAGACCAGCAGTAATCCACTTGATTTCGGTCAAATGAGCGTTCCTCCAGAGTGAATGTCTGCCTATGACTAAGGCCCCCCTTGCAGCCCAGCCAGTGTGGGGCTCCCGTGGTGGCCTGCAGTCTTTGTGTGCTGTGTGTGCGTGCCACATGTGGGATCCCTCAGCCGCCTGCGGTCGGAGGGCTCTGCGTCCCCACCCTCCAGCCCGTGCCCATAATGGCTCCCAGGCCCGGCGGTGAAAGCAGCGTTTACTACATCAAACGGGTCAGAACCGCAGCGCATTGTCATTGCCTTTCCTCGGACAGGCGCTTGGCCCTCAGATTACCCCCTCACCCTACACTCATCAGACACACACACACTCTCTCACACACATACACACACACATACACACACACACACACGCACACACACACGCACACACACACGCACACACACACAAACACACACACACACGCACACACACACACACGCACACACACACACACACACACACTTCCCCACATAGGGCAGATAAGTGAGATGGAACATACGGTGCTGCATCCCCTGCACGGCGGCACAGATTACACACATAAAACCGCACCAGGAAACGGCCTCCTGTCACTCGCCTGATGCCCTCCCGCCACAGATTTGGCTTCTGAAGAGGTTTATAAATAAATAGATATGTCCCAATTGACTTCTTCAGTAAATCCATTCCAGACCCTCAGCGGAGGTAAAGAGCCCTCTTCAAACTCTAAAGGGGTGCAGGCAAAGCATTGTGTGTCTCTAACTGCCCACACAAACCCACCTCCCCCACCCACCACCACTGCACACACACACACACACACACACGCACACACACACACACACACACACACACACACACACACACACACACACACATTTACCCACAGTCCTTGCCCCACAAACACACAGACGTTCACATAAATTGCGAATCATTGGGCGTCTTTTGCTGGTTAACCCAGTGGTAGGTGTCCTGTGAAAAGATAACTGGGCCCTGGTGGGCGTAATGGGGTCTGACACAGGCTCAGCGTGACCTCTGACAGAGCAAGCTGTCACCAGCAAAGGGCTTTGTCAGATGGGGTCAGCCCTGCAGTGTGCTGCAGTGAGCTGGGTCATTGCCTTATCAAGTAATGAGGAGTCACTTATAGCTCTCAAAACTGAACTCCATTTGCACCCTAGAGCAGAACTGTGGACCTGGTGGGAAAAAAAATGAAACTGAATTTTATTCTTTATTACTGGTAGACGAACATGAGGCACTGAAACAGTGGCAGCCAGTTATGCTATGTTATTTTTAGCTTAATTGGTTTTATTTGCAGCATCCTGTCTCTCGCATTAATGTGTTAATGTGTTTATTTATAGCCGGTCCACTGGGCCCATGCCCCGAGCCTCTGGTTGCACCGCTGCAGGTTCTTTTTGTTTATTGTCTGTCCTAAATCACTATTTAAGTTCAGCTTTGTGGCTGAGTAGGGGACCGCTGGGTCATCTCATCTCTCGTTGTTTATCTGTTTATTTGTTTTCGCCTTCCCCAACAGTACACAAACATAGAATCCCAAGGTGTGCTGGCAGCACGGCGGTGTCCTGCTGTGACCCAAGCGACACAGGAAGTCTGGTGTGTGAAGGGTACAGACGTCTGAGTGATGAATAAGTCAAAGTCGGGGAATTAAAAATGGAGAGGTTCATTTGGAGTTCACAGAGGCTGCTCACTCAGCAGGGATGAAGAACCCTCTGGGCCTTTTTTAAAATAATTATCATGATTCTGGTGGATCTGTGGATGAGAACAATGGCTCCTCAGTAGATTGTGAGGCATCAGGGAATTCTCAACCACATTAGAACCAAATGATTTATCCCCACACCAACAACTGTCTCAAATGCATGCCTCATGTTCAGCACCACTAAAGGGACAAACAGCACACAGCTCAAGAGTGGTTGGTCTGGGTAGTATATCTCTTTAAGCCTGTCCAGACTGAAAAGTGTAGGTCTCGAAGACTGCACAGACTGGATAGTGTGGGTCTCGAAGACTGCACAGACTGGATAGTGTATGTCTCGAAGCCTGCGCAGACTGGATAGTGTATTTCTATGAACCAAGGTAGACCACGGGTTGATTATATTGTGGAAACTAACCAAAGGAAACAGGAAAAAGACACCATTACCACAAAACATATATAACATATGCCTTAAATCTTAGAATATGTAGATGCATAGATATGAATTTTAATGGTAAACTTTAACTCCACAGACAAACAAAGACTTTGTCTAACAATGGCTGAAAGACCAGGAGCAAAGTTTATTACAAATATGCAAATCAGATAGATCACAACTCTAAAAAAATAGCGTGCACCAAGCCATGTAGCTTCACCCAGATAATCATCAGACTTTCTGACTAGAGACATAGAACAGTCAGAGTTTACACACCAGCTTGATAAGACATGTTGTTGATTGCTCTGTCTGGCTATCATGGTCAACAGTCAGTCAGCAAAACACTTGATAATCATAATCAGTGTTTATCCAAGTGGCATCAAACCAGTTTCCAATTGATGCATAAAATACAAAGTGTTATAATAACAGTGGGACTGTACACACACAGTACATTGCATTGCTGTATCTCTGAAGACACAAGGTCATTCACAGTATGTACCCAAAAACAAAAAAGTCTCATGGAAACACACAAAGAGAGCTGATTTGGTTGTCTACATCTATTTCTAAACATAAACAGTGTATGAAAGAAACATGCAATAAGATAAAAGTGTTGATTTGGTCCCTTTATACCCCCCATTTCAATACTTTATGCCACTTTATGTCTTGAACACAAAATACAATGACACTGAAGTGATCAGCAGTCTTTCTTCCAGGAAAGGAAGAAGTAAAACAAAGCTATAGGAAAATGATTCTCAGTTGCAATTCTCGAAGATCACAGAAGTATTAAAATAAAGTGAACAAATGCTTGTTACATTCTTGTCTGGCACTCCTGCCTGTTATGGTATAAGGTTTACATTTCACAGAAGAACAAATAGTCCTTGCAATCAGATTGTCCCCCATTTCATTGCCACCATGACCGAGGCCAGATTTCCCTGCGTCAGGGTCAAAAAGTAGTCAACACAGGATAGTGTGAAGTTTGAGGGAAAAATCTTCATATCATAACCACTGAGTCTGAAAATATTTTTCACCGTTGTAAATGCATTGAGGATAAATTGACAAAAAATGACAAGAGGTTTAACATGTTGTGTCTCTACATTATTGGAATAGATAGTAAAGGACGAGATGTAGCCTACCAGAGATCATCCTGTGCGGTCCAGCTCCAGGCTCAAACCTGCGACCTCACACAACGCCAGACTGGGAGGAAGATGTGCCACCATGTGAGCTAAAGGTCAGGCTAATAGTCAGTAGCGTATCCTTTTGAGGTGTCGAGAGGGAGGTTTACTACATGCTAACACAGAGCTGTGCTAGCTGGCATTGGTTACATATGTGTAGGGCAAACTACAACTACACTACAACTTGGCTAACTACAAATTAAAACAGAACCCAGAACAATAATTTCCATTTCTAAGAACATCCATGAACATTCTAACCATGATTATGTCAGCCATTTCAAGTTAATGACTTAGTTAGCAATGAAATAAAGTAAATACTTGAGGGTTACTGAGTAAGTCATTTTACATTTATTTTCAAAAGACCTCTGTGCTACTAGCAATCAAATCAAAACATAACAATACATCAGGCTCAGTGAGCATGGGGTCAATGCTATGTGAACCTAAGCAAATAATCAAGTCTGAGTTTACTTTATTTAAGGCATCAAGTCAAGTCTGCTTAAACCATTTGTAGTCATAGAAGTTGTTTTTTCTTTTGTCTGATTGCACTTAATGACGCTCTCACTTTTGATCTACACTCTTAGCTCAGGTGTTCTTGAAAGTCTGCTTTGCTGAAAGTCTGAGTCTGCTTGAAAGCTCTTCAAAATTCATCTATTCTGCCAAATGGGAAATCAGGAAGGCTTCAGCTGTGGTTAAGTTATGAATTAGCCATGTGTGACCCCATGTGTAAAGTAGCAATGTAATAGACATATACCACCAAGTGTGGTAACCGCTTTGTTAGTTTTTAGTTACAATGTAAAGGCATCTTGTTTTTGTACTGTCAAGGGGTCCTTATTCAGTGAATGTAAAAAATATGTAAAATGCAATCAAAACCTGAAATATGAGTCAGTGGGTCTCAGATTTCTTTAAAGATTCAGCCTGCAATAATATGATATATAGAGAAAATTTCCATGGGATTAAACAATAGCTCCAGTTATTGGGTTTTACCGATAGTTTGAGGGTAATGGAGGACACTGCTCACTTGGTCCTGATGAATAGCAGCATCTTATACGGCTTCTTGCATTAGCTGTGCTTCACATTACTTTTCGTCTCCACACTGCATGGCCTTTGTCATGCTGAACTAACCGATGATTATCTGTGATCACTGCTGTATGAGAGTTTTAGCTCTGGCGCAGTGTCAGGCCTGATGATGATTGGCGTTGTAAAAAGCGCTGCCACAGACCCTTAAAGTCAGACTCCTCCCCTGCAGGATGTGGCACGCAACATGACAGTTCAGCGCCGGAGTCCGTCCCAGGCAACCAATCCCACGGCCCCTCCGATGGTAACATTAAACAGTATACACTCCGCTTCTAACAGACAACACCCTCTCAGTTTGATTAAGTAGGGAGTAATCAGATACCCCTTCTCAGAATATCTACTGCTGATGCAATGCTACTTAAAGCCCACTATGATTAAGGTCATTACATCCTGGTGCCCAAGAGGAGTAAGCGGCTACTGTAGCCGAGGGAGCCAAGTGCATAAACTTTATAACTGCCCGTGTGGCTCCCGTGTGGTTACTGTGGCCTGCCAACAGAAATGGGGCCTTCGATGTTGTTTACGTCTATTATTCATATGTGAGAAGTCATTTGGGATTATGGGGGAACATTAAAGAATCCCTTTCACCTTGTAAAGTTATGTAATGCGTAATGTAATCAAGATGGGGACAGCACAGTTGCGTATGAGAGTATGGCAGTCAGAGCAACACCAATGTAAAGACTTTAGTACAGA